>JASDQU011312352.1:11110-36026 GCA_032191745.1 Picea mariana
AAGGGTGTGTTTTTAATTTTAGATGTTTTAATTTGTTTTTTCATATATATATATTTTATTTTTTTATTGTGTTTTATTAACTTTTAAAAAGTTTTTGGACTATAATTTTTATTTTATCTTCTTTTTTATTAACTTTTTAAGCTTAGTTTATATATATTTTTAATTTTTTTTTTCCACTTTAATTTTTTTAAGTTTTTTTTTTTAATTTTGTAATTATATAAATTTGTTTTTTCTTTTTAAATTTCAATTCTTTTATTTTTCTTAGCGTTTTTTAGTTTTAATTTATCAAAAAAAATTCAATTATATTCTTTCCCTAAATGTTTAAAAATAGTCTTATCTAACTACAATGATTTTCTATTTATTAAAGGGAAAAAATGTGTTAAAAATGATAATTTTCACTATATTTAAAAAAATATGGAACCATAAATTAATTGAGAGGAAAAATGGTATTTTAAAAAATGTAAGTGGTAAAAAATATTTTAAGATTGAAAGAAGCATGGAAAAATGACTAAAAACACGGTTGATTTAAAAAACAAATTGAAAATAAATGAAAAAACAGGCATTTTAAAAAAAAAAAAAAAAGTGAAAACATTATGTATCTAAAAATTTAAAATATCAAAAAAACTCCTAAAAATGGAAGGGGGTGCTACCGATAACACCATTTTTAAAAACATGGTAAAAAATTTGACCAAAAAAAAAACCGAAAACTCTGTAGAGTTCTCGTTAAGTTGGTAATTATGTTAACCAACAACTAGCTAAGCCAATTCTACATAAAAATGAAATAAGCAAGCTATGATTAAAAACTGAAATCAAGTATATCCATCCATCAAACCCTTGTCAAAGAAAACTCAATTAAAAACTCTGTTCTATTCTAACTAAAACTCCGTTTTAAATTGGATTCTAAAATCATAAATAAAAGCACAATCTACTATCTAATTACACATGGGGTTAGTCTAGGGATTGGCAAATCCATTCCTAACTAAAAGATTAATGCATACTAACACAATCTGTCATTCTAACCTGCAAAAAGAGGCAAAACAATTAAATTGCAACAACAAACTAATTAACATAATAAAAATGTATGTATAGGAAAATGAAGAAAACAACTAAACTATAAAATACATAAACAACAGAAAGACAGTAACCAGACTGTTGATGCCCCCCCCAGCAAGTCGTGGCTACTTCCTGAAATCCAACCACGAATTCAACAACTCGAATTCACCTTGAAAACTCAAAAACGTATTTATGGCATAATCTGGCAATGTAAAAACTCAAAACAGAGTAAAAACGTGTTTGTTCCTATCACACTACTGTATATGATGCTTAACTTATGTCTAACCACCTCAATGGTATTTATAACGTTTACAGACGAAGTGGTTGACCACAGGAGGTTTGAACCACTTCTAAAATTGACAAATTTCATTAATGGTGCCCTAACTGCAGAAACAAAGTGAGCCAATAATCGCCCACCATAACAACCCAGAATTGAGTTGTCAAGAGATCCGTAGCTGGAGGGGATTAGCACGAACAAAACCCACGTTTCCAATTTTCCCATCACTGGCTGCCAATGCCATAATCACCAACTCACCCTACGTTTTTATGCAAGAAGAGGTGTTGGACGAAGTGTTGGATCGAGTGTCGGATGTCGAATTGAGAACCACAAACTACTCTTAATCCGTTCACAATTTCAGGAAATGACCCGCGTGGGAATTAATTGGGCATACTGCGCACAAAACCCATGTGCTGGATTTTTCAGATTCCACTTCATCCTCCCAAAAATTAATGTTTAATTTTGCTGCCTATAATAGTGCCGAATGAAGTACTGGAACGAGTGCTGGAAGTAGAAACGTAGTGCATTTTCTCCCTGTAACATCAAAAAATGTGAATTAGCTCTTGGAAATCATAAAACATGATGAATTATATCCAATACAATCATTAAACATGGATTATACGTACCGAGTGTCGATCATACTGTTTTATCATGAAATTCTTCAAAAAGCTCCTTCAAAAGATGAAAAACACATATATACATTTGGAAAAAGTGTATAATAACTGTCATAGAATTGATCATATCTCAGGCCCAACACAAAATTCGGACATGGGTAGAAATGAAGAAGGAAATTTTAGGAAAATTCCAAGACTACTTTAAGGACAAGGAATGTAAAGAGGAAATTTTTAGGATGTCCCAAAAGGAATATGGAAGTCTGGAAGACTATATAAAGAGATTCAAGTCTAATATACAACAATCAAGACAAAATCAGTTGGACGAATAAATCTTATGAATTCTACTATTGAAAGGAATTAGGGAAGATTGCATTGATATCCTAAACCTCATGGGGATGGGAGATGTTTCCCATATGAACTTTGCATAAATATATGATCTTTGTAAAACATACCCAATAGGAGCTTCCAAGATAGGAAAGGAGCCAAGGGACATGATATCCAGGATTACTAAAGCTTTGGGAGGAGTCATTAACAGGGAATAAATTGGCAATCTGCTTGAAGATTTCAAAACCAACATCCTTAAATCTCTGAGTTATCATATGGATACATTGCAGATCAATAATAAGCAAGAGGAATTAGAGCTAGCTCTATGAATATTCTACCCCAAGTTTTAGAAGAAACACCCTTTAAAGGAGTGTCCATCGAACAGACTTGAAATTTGTGGCATTTGTGAACAAGATCATGCCACTAGTAGTTTCCCTTATTTATCGGGACTAAAACATTTCTACAAGATATGAATGTACAAAATGATAAATTCTTCTTCATCTCTCAGAAATGGCCATGGAAGCCTTGTCCCTCAAGTATGGATCTACATCCTTTGCAATATTACAATACTTGGACTAAACCACAACTGTAATACTCGTCTTAGCCTTGGTATCCCTCTATGCCCCAACAACAAAAATGGATGGCACCACCACATCATAACCATCCATGGAAGCATGGGTTGTGGAATCATCCCTTTGGAGGCCAACAATAAGATCCCTTCCAGTTTCCTTAACAACCCCAGTTCCCACCTATGTAGTTTCCCCTACGGAAACAAATTTGGTTGCCTACCAAAAAATCCTCCTTTCCCACAACTTCCTGCACAACCTATCACTAACCCAAATAATAAAATAAAAAAAACCAAATACACTGTTGAGTTGCCCAATTACCCCACCTATTTCATATGATTAAAGATGTTCCCATATATTCCAAAGCTATTAGAGGAATATTCTTAAGAAAACCAAGTAGAAAAAGGAAGGACCCTCAAACCATTCATGTAATCAACAAATTGGTAGATCTAATTCTTGGGAGGATATTTACAACCAAATACTCAAACCCAATAAGCCCCATATTGGACATTCAAATTAATGATGTCCTTGTTCCTAAAAATTTGATCGATTTAGTAGCCACAATCAATGTAATGACTACGAAAACTATGGAAAATATTGGATAACGTGGTCTATGAGAAATTTCCATAGCCTTACAATTAGTCAATTGATCCACATTCAAACCAGAGGGAACTATGGAAGATGTAGTGATTTATGTAGACTCCTAGGACTATCCAACATATTTCATTGTTTTGTAGCCCAAATCTAATTTTGTAGGCTACCCCTTGATTTTATGGAGGTCATGGCTAGCCATAGTTGATGCTTACATTGGTCGCAGATATGGAAATATGACCATCTCCCATTGTAATTATACTAAGAAAATCACCCTGTAACCCTTGCCAGAGCAAGCATAGAACCAAAAATGCCTATATGGGTGGAAGGTGAGGATAATGATGATGAGGAGAATGCTCACCAATTGCTCACAATGGATCAATATCTTTCTTTGAAATAAAATATTGATGATGACACAGTTAATTACTTCATAGATAATCCTTGCTCATCCTCACAACCAACCTCTCAAATCCTCAACCAAATCATGGATCTTGTCACTCAAAAAGTTATTCATTGGCTGACCTCTCCTTAGTGACAGAGCGTATACTAATGTCTCTCTATGATATAACCAAGTCCACTAGTACATCTATAGAGATTGAACCATAGAAAGCACTAAATATTACCTCTAAACTCCCAACCTCATAAAAATAGAAGCTAACTAAATTACTACAAGAACATAGTAATGCATTCGCTTAGGACTATGTGGATGTGAAAGGAATCCATCCATATATATGCACTCACCATATATATATATATATATATATATATATATATATGAGGATTCTCATCCCATCCGACATCCCCAACATAGAATGAGTCATGCCTTGAAATAATTTGTTAAAGAGGAATTATAGAAGCCACTATCTGTAAAATTTATATACCCGATCTCTGATAGTTAGTGGGTCTCATTGCTTGTCATCATTTCCAAGAAAAATGGAAAGTGGTGGATTTGTGTGATTATAGAGAATTAAACAAAGCCACTCATAAGGACCATTTTTCTCGACCCTTCATCGATCAATTCCTGGATACATTCGTAAGGAAAAAGTACTTTTCCTTCCTCGATAGGTTCATTGGATATAATCAAATCCAAACAACCCTTGAGGACCAAGATATAACAAATTTTACCTACCCATGGGGAACATTTTCCTACCATGTACTAACCTTTGGACTTTTTAATGCTCCAATAAAATTTCAAAGGGAAATCCTTGGCATATTATCAAACTTAATTCATGATTGTGTGTAGGTATACATGGATGACTTTACAATATATGGAAACACATTTGACGAAGCTTTGGATAAATTGGGGAAGGTGCTTAAAATAAGTCAAGAGGAAAACTTGTCTCTCAGTAATGATTTTTTTTTATGATACTAAGGGTATTGGTTTGGGTCACCATATTTCTTCTGTAAGTATAAAAGTGGATCTAGCAAAAAATGAGGTAATAATAAACCATATGTCTCAAAAAAAATATAAAGTTGTACGTAGCTTCTTAGGAAATGCTATTTATTATCGACACTTTGTTGAGAACTTTACAAAAATTGCATGTCCCTTATTTTCATTACTTAATAAAAATGCAAAATTTACTTGGAATGATAAGTGTCAATGTTCTTTTGAATCGTTAAAATAAAAACTATACACAACACTTGTCTTAAGAGGGCCAAATTGGTCCTTTCCCTTCCATATATCTACATATCCTTTAGACACCACCATCAGAGCAATATTGGAGCAACAAAAGGAACAAAATCCATATGCTATATACTTTATCGGTAAGAACTTGAGTCCTATGGAATTGAACTACACAGTAATAGAAAAATAATTCCTTGATGTTGTTTATGCTATAATAAATTTCATCACTATATAATAGGCTATCTAATATTTTTGCACACTAGCCACTCTTCCATTCATTACTTAATGAAAAAATCATTTAGTAATGGCAGTGTGACTAAGTGGTTGTTATTATTACAGAAATTTGACATAACCATCCTTGATAGGCATGGGAAGGATAAAATCATTGTTGGCTTCCTCTCTGGGCTCACCAACGATGGTGATGCAATTCCTATCGAGGATACTTTTCCTAGTGAGAATATTTTTTCATTATCTACTAACACTCTGTGGTTCACATATATTTCTAATTACTTGTCTATAGGGAAAATCCCAACACATATCTCACCAAAAGGGAAACAACAAATTATCAAGAAAAGTGACTGATATTCCTAGATTGAAGGATATCTCTTTTACATTAGGTCGGATCTCATAATCCGACGTTGTGTTAGAGAGGACGAGATCAATGAAATTCTAGGGGCTTGTCATGATGGGCCCTGTGGAGGACACTTTACTGACAAAAGGACTTCCTACAAAGTATTGCATTTGGGATATTACCATCCCACTATCTTTCAATATGCCTAAGAGCATGTGAAGAGTTGTGATAGTTTTCAAAGAATGGGACAACCTATCTCGACAAACGAAATGCCACTTCAAACACAGCTTATGACAGAGCCATTTGAAAATTGGTCCTTGGATTTTGTAGGTCCCATTCATCCTTTATTTAGACATAAGACCTACATCCTCATTTTTACCAACTATTTCACTAAGTGGCTGGAGGCCAAAGCACTTACAAAGGCCACATAAAAGGAAATACTATACTTCCTCTATGGGGAAATCTTCATCATATTTGGGGTACTATGAGATATTGTCATAGATGGGGGAGCACAATTCACCTCCAACCATAATTGGGTTGTCACAAAGTGATATGAGATAAATCATAGGATAACCATGCCATATCATCCATAGGCCAATGGGAAGGTGGAAGATAGCAACAAGATCTTGGAATCCATCTTGGATAAAATTGTCCAATTACATCTTAAGGATTGGGCAGACATACTTCCAAAGGCCTTGTGGGCTTACCATACTATGTGGCGAAACACTATAGGGTTTACCCCATATGAGCTTGTATACGGTAAACATGTGATCTCCCCCCTGGAGTTTGTAATATCCCCAGTTTTAATCCCCGCAAGTTATAACGTAATTATGTAAATGTGATTTAGGATGGAAATCTAATATGTTGGGCCAAAGATCCTATATTGATTAATATGGCCAAGGTCCAAGCTATGTAAATTTTAAAATGAATTATTAATTAAAAATAATAATTGTTGGCTATGATATGAGAAGGATGGTAACAATGGGGGGAATATGATTCCAAAAGAGAGGGGGATAGAGGGGGTCCAAGGGGAAACCCATGCCATTGCCTAAGTTAATGTATCATTACCATATATTGCTCCTTGGACTTATTAGACACTCAATCATTAAATTCATGTAAGAGGGTTGGTGTGTGAGATCGCGTCATAGAGTTATTGAGAGCATGGGTTGAGTATATGCGATCAGGAGGAAAGTGTGAGAGTTAATGAATCCTTTTGGGGAAGAGTGAGAGTCAACATGCATGGGAGAAAAGGAAATTCAAATGGAAAAAATGGAGGACAATTTTTTACAAGAATGTTTTGGGAAGCAAGAGAAGAAGGGAGTGTTGGGAAAAGAGAACCACCATGCTATGCTTAAGAAAAACCATTTTTGGGCTGATTTTGATGTTGAAAATGAGGAAGTATACCTGTAACGAAGGATGCATGCATGCAAGTGACATTTAATGTTGAGGAAATGGCTCAAGATGCTTGAGACGACTATTGTGAGAAATATTGGAGTTGTTGACAATTCATGGAGTCCATAGCTGTGAGATTCCCATCCAACTGAGTGCACTGGAGCCTTGGAGGGAAGTAGTAAGGCACAAGGGAATACATGGAAAATAAGTGGGATCCCATCCCTTGGGTTGCGTAGGTTGAGGAGAAAGAGAGAGTTAGAGGATTGGAATTTATCGTGGAGTATAACCTAGGTTTTGGGTTATTCAATGTGGTGGACAACTAAGAGGGCCATACCTCCTTGTGGATTCATATCCTTAGCTTGGAGGTGGCATGTTGTTGAGAGAAAATGAACATCAATCCTATGGCTAGGAGGAATGTCCTTCATATGTTGCTAGTTGGTTATACTATTTAAAGATAAGTTTTTGTTATACTTTATGATGTTAATTCCGTCATGTGAATGGTTTTATATGAATGATGTGTGTTTGTTGTGTTGCTTGAATAATTTCATTTTCATTTTTATAATTTTTGTTATATGCATGCGTATTTTAGCATGATGTCTGTTATTAATTTTGGTTGCATAGAACATTTAAATCCATTTTTAGTAGATGGGTATGTTAAAATTAATATCAAAGAAGAAATTTTATGGTAGCGTGCCTTATTGAGGGATCTGGGTAGACTATAGAGTTGGAGGTGAAGATATTGAGGACTGCACTACAACTAGGTATGGACTTATCAGAAGCACAACAAAATTAATTGAACCATATCAATGAATTAGATGAACGTTTACAAGCCACCCTACATCATGCCTTTGTGGTTTAACAAAAAAGAGATGCAAATGGCATGACAAATTCATCAAACAGAAAAAGTTCCAGCCAGGGGGTTGGGCTCTTCTATACAGCTCTAGGTTCAAAGATTTTAAAAGGAAGTTCTAGACACATTGGATAAGGTTGTATGGGATTAATATTTTCTACGAAAATGGGGTTGTGAAGCTACATACCATCGATGAGTAATAGATTCTCCTGATGGCCAATGGACATCATTTATGACTATAAAGAAAACGATTTTCCAAGGATGCATTCATTAGGAATCTTGCCACTTGTTGGTGCATCAAAGATTTGGAGATTGAGGTGCAATAGGTGTGATGGCCACCCCATCTACATCAACATCAAAATGATTCTANTACTAACTATGAAAACCCCTAGTGTGCAGTTAGACAAATATTATTTGAAAACCAGCTTCTAGTGGATGATAAATGCAAGTGGCCTTCTTATTTCATTAAAACTACACTAATGTTATCTTGAGGTATCACACTCCACAATAAAGGTTTTATGCGGTTAAGTGTGGTAGGATAAGAGTTATACACATAGCCTCCTTAAGTTTTTAAAAATATTTGGTTACCTATTTAGTCCAAGAAGGTGCATCCTTTTTCAATAATGTTTTTAGAGGTGATTATGTTCGGCCATAGTTCTTGACAAATTTGTGGTAATATCCCCTAAATCCTAATAATCCCTTAATATTATTCAAGGTTTTGGGAATTGCCCATTCCACCAAAGCTTTAATATTTTTAGTGTCCACTTTAACACCCTCTTGAAATACAATATGACCCAAATATTCCAATTCATGAACACCAAAGCCACACTTGGAAGGTTTTCCATACAATTTGTTCTCCTCCTTTATTTTTAATACCATGTCAACATGTTGTATATGCTCTTATAATATTTGATGTTGATTAGTATATCATCAAAAGTTACTAACACAAAATTTCTAAGTAAGGGTTTGAAATTAGAATTCATCAATATTTAAAAAGTGGAAGGTGTATTAGTAAGGCCAAATGGAAACACTAAAAACTCATAATGACCCTCATGTTTTCTAATTTTTTTTTTGGGATGTATTCTTCCTTCATTTTGATTTAATGACACCCATAATAAATATCCAATTTGGTAAAGAACATTTCTCCTTGTAATTCATTTAATAGTTCATCAATCACAGGAATAGGTGTTATGTCCCCACCCCTCAATCCTACTGATAGGATGGGTAGCTACAATTACACAACTCCAAATTTCCCCCTCCTCCCACACCCACAAACCCAAACACTAAATCTCCATGATAACAATAATTTAAGCCTCCTAGGAGGAAACATAATTTAATAAAATGAATTTGCATGTGTAAAATTAAAATGCAATAGAAATAACAAACACACTAAAACATAGCATGCAGATACAATGATTATTATAATAGGAAAAAAAACTTAATTTTTTGGTAACATCTCGCTCTTGCGCACACATGATTTGAATTATTCTTTGAGGACACTTGCATGCAAGTGATCCGGTTCATTATATGATGGTCTGTTTCACTTATGGATTATGATGATGATGTTGTGGATATGATGATATGTTATTTGATTATATATGTATCGACATGTGCTATTGATGGGTTTCTCCTGAATTTGCAGGACACTTGACATATTGGGGATGCCGATGGCATCGGTGGGCCTCCTTAAACTCCAGATCGAGTTGGGGAGTGGACTGCATATGGTTTGGGTATTTCTATGTATGCATATGAGACATATGTTCGTATTTATCATGATGATTTTTATGGATCGTTGACATGTTTCATTGATGGATGCAGGTTGACGATTTCTTTCTAATCAAACTCACATTAGGAGTAAAAGGGCCATGCACGACAACCAGATATATTGAGGGAGAGGTGTGGCAGCAGCCCTACCACAGCCTACTAGCACTCTCATCATGGCTCGAACTGTAGGTTAACGATTACCTAGTTTGAGAGATCCACAATGCCGTGAGGGTAGACTGAGGCAGTCGCTCACGAAGATTCTAAGGGGCACGCAATAAGGCAGGGTCATTATTCCTTAGAGACCCTTAGTCTCCCACAAGGTCGCCTAACGAAGAATTGACTCCATTAGTTGGACGTCTAACAAAATTAGTCAAAAGGCGAGTGTCACCCTTGGAGCATGTAGTGTGTCTTGAAGGGCACGTCGCATAAATAAAACATGAATAAAGGCGAGTGGCACCCTTGGAGCACGTAGTGCGTCTTGAAGGGCACACCATGACTTTTAAACACAGGTGAGTCAATGAACCCAGGTGCCTAGAAAACAATATCTCACTTGACATGGTGAGCCTTAAAATAATTATGTATGAGTAAATTTTATCAATTATAATGTTTCCCTTAAAAGAGTTGCTAAGCCTAGTTGAAATTAAAGCCTAGGTCTAAGTAGGATATGAGGACTAAAAGAATTAATTAAGGAATTAATAAAGGGGGATGAAGAAAAATCAAATTTAGAATTTAATGGAGAAACAAATTATCTAAAAATTTATTACTGATATGTGCAAAGACATGCTAATTTGGAACTTAGACAGAAAAGAAAAATTAATTGCAAAAGGAATGTGGAACATAGAAAGGAATCTAGCCTAGAGAAATTTCCTATTTAGAACTCAACTAAGCTTTAAGAAAGGCATTAGTCATTAAAGGAAATTAAGGGAGTAAAGGGACAACAAGGAGCATTTTTAGGAACTCTTTTAGGTGGGTGAGGGAAATTGGAAAATTAATTTAATTAATTAAATGAATTTCTGGTGCAACTAAGGGATTGGGTGACAAGTGTATGAGGGAGAATATTTCCTAAAAAAAGAATTAATAAAAATAATTTAACGTGCATTTTGGCAAATGGTCACTAAGAGAACTCTATAAAAGAAATGGTAGAGTAGGGGAATGGATCACGACCGACATGCGTAAGGTTATGCTGCTAGATTTTTCTTTTGGGATTTGGGATAGCCAACTCGAATAAAGAGTGGTATATTAACCTTGTGAGGTGAGTTGGGAGCTAGCTTATTCTATGCTTTTGTGTGAATGACCCCGTTGCGGCTCGGGGGCTCAAGGGGAAGATAAGTACCCCTAGCAATGGTTGGGAAGTACTGGTGAGGTCTCTGTGACTAGCAAGCAGGAGTGAGGATGATCACCAGCAGCCGAGGAACATCAACAAGCCAATGGTCGGATACGGTACACATTTTAAAATTTGCAGTTGTAAATTTGTTAGAATTGTGCATAGATTTATGTGTTGTTGGAATTGTAATGGTATTGCTGATTATCATGAAACTGCGAATTGTCATGATAGCCTCTGGATGATTAAAATTGTTTTATTATTTTTTTATGTCTCATTGATCGTTCTTTTTTAAATTTTAGTATTTGTTAACATCTCCTGGATTGATTAGCTTTTAGTGCTTGAACCCTCATCTTTCAAATCCCTTGCTCAATGTGTTCATGTGAAACTTTGCGTTAATCCTTGCGTAACAGTTCGCCCACTTGAGCATTCCCAGGGCGTACTTTTCATGGCTCCATCTCTGTGTGTTGCAAGGGACATTTTTGCCCAGCAATGTGTTTCTCCAGGTATTGATCCTTGGTGTCCTCTGGCCTTTGGAAAAGATTTTTTTGCTCAGCCATTGTAATGGTTGTAACCGCTAAGTTTGTTTCTGCATTCTTCTTCATTGATTAATTGCCTTGCTTTTTTTGCCTTCACATCGCGAGATGGTAACCTCCCTTGCAACATTAACTCTCTCTACATTTTAAACCTTCGCTTGGTTCCAACGAACTCCTTTCTGTGATTTTTCCTCGTAAGCCATCCATGTGAAGGAAGGAATGCAACGTTTTTATTTTTACCTTCTTATCTGCGTTGGTTGGTGTCTTCCCACTCCGGTCCACTTAGATGCCTGGCATTTTATTTTTACTGTCCCTAACTCAACACTTCGTTTCTTTAGCCGATGAATTGGTGGTCACATTAACTTAGAAATTGTACTTCCGAATACGTAATTTGGGCTTAATTAATAATATTTTGGTTTGCATGGAATAAAATTATATTCAAATTAATGTGAATATATTTACTAACAATCAAGGATACAATACATCATTTACCCATCTATAACAAACATCAACTTACATCTTATTGTATAAATTTAGGCAACATAACTATATTATCGCTTAACGAGTTTCCAAATGAAGGATGCACCCAATAGATCTGACAATGCTCAAAACAGAGCTCCAATGAACAGTAATGCGATTTCAGAATAACATAACCAAATATTGTTAAAACTCTAGTTTTCCCTTGTGTTTAGAATTGGATCTAAAATCTCAATTTGTTTAATTCTCTGCGATTTTGGGGGACTCCCGAACTCAGCCTTTTTGTTTTTGTTTTCCAGCGAATTGAGGGTCACCATTAACTCAGAAAACGATTTAAATTCTTTGCGATTGGGGTCTCAATTAACTCTGCGCAGTCAATTATTTCTACCAGTGATTTGGTCTCCCTAACCCCAATTTCGTTTAAACCGCTAGCGTATTCTGGTTGTGTACAACACTGCCTTTATTTTTCCCTGCGCACTTACCGTTTCCCCTCAGAGTAATCTGCCCTTTTTATTAGTATTGACACTTGGTGACTTGTTATTCTGGTCAATAAAATTTTCAAGGCACAACTCTCCAATTGGTGTTTTATCTCCTTGAATGTTAAGCGTTGAAACCACCTCAAATGAATTGTTGAATTAAACAAATAAACATGAGATTTCCTTGAGTTAAAGTTATGAATTTAGCTTTTTATGAATTTATTGATTTATAAGTTTGGATGAGTTTTTCTTGAATTCCGTGTTATGGTGAAACTTGTAAACGAATCCCTGAAATTATAAGATTAAATATAGATTACTTGAACTGAGTTATGAATTTACCCTTAACTAAAATCACCTAATTTTTATGTTGGACATGAATTTATGGATTATATGGTAGATTGTGAGAGGACCTTACGTGTGTCATTGATTTGACTTAAAGGGTATAGATATCTTTTATAGAATGAGATCTCTTTACTTTGTCTTACATTTGTTTTAATTAAATCTTACATAGACAATTAATGGAATTACAAATAGAATAAGTAATACCTTAATAGTCATCACAAAAGTGTAGTGATTAAAATATTGATCGAGGATTCCTACGGCGCTTGAGAATTCACTGCCAATGATTGATGATGTTAATAATTGATTGCGCGCACCGATTAACATTGCGCATTGGTTACGCGAGTGTTTAGATCTCTGTTGCACCATGTATTTTAGTGTAATAAATGTTGTTTTTGTTATTACATTTGTGCAATAAAAATTTATGGTAAGGAACGATTGTTGACTTTGGACTCCTCGCACGCCATGGATTAAGTGATGGATTCGATGTTGACTACACTACACCTTGAATTTATTAATGATTAGGATTGATTGACCTTTCGTCTACACCCTAAATAAATTAATAATTATTACTTGCGCTTATGGTTTTTATGTAAGGTACATGATAGTTATAGAATTTTTTACTTCTTGCGCAATGGATGTGATGTAAGATACGATGGTTAGATTGTTAGACTTCTTGCGCATCTGGATTTTGTGTCATAAATGCTAGTTATAGATTGTTAGACTTCTTGCACAATTGAATTTTATGTAATAATGATGGTCTTTGGCTTTAGTCTTATAGCGCGTAACTAAATTTATTGACGAATGACTGCATTTTATGAATGGGCCTGGAACCTTATAATTAACTAATAACTTTTGTGCCTCGGCTTATGTCGTTGCTTGATTATTTTGGTAATTAAGTCCTCTTGCACCATGGAGTTTTATGTACATGTGTTGATTTATTATAATGTTATTGCGCCTTGGTGATTGTTGATGATGTTGATTTAGCTTAGTCGACTTGGACTTGATTTTGTTGGTGGGATGTAGACACCTCCTTGTTTCTCATAAAAATCACCAACCTTGAGACCTTAAATGGTTAAAATCAATTGGAACCTGGGCTTGAGCATTGCTTATGTGTCCTGAAGGTCCTAACCTTGTAGGGTAGTTTGGGAGGGTAGTATATTATGTGATTCTTGTGATTATACTTATGATCCTTATGATTCATTATGTTATCTTATGTTTTCTTGGTGTCATCTGATAATGGTCCTTATGTGAAGCGTTGAATGTTTAATATTTTACTGTTATGTGTCGATATTTATTTGTAGAATGAAATGATGTGGGTTGTTGTTAATTAATGTGTAAATACATCGATAAGCATGGCATGGTTCATGATGATGATGTGTATGCATTGTGTTGTAATTGATGGTTAATGCATTGATATTTTTTCATTAATATATGTGAAAGTTGTGTCGACGATGTTGTTATTTATTATGATGTTTTAATTACCTAACGCAACATTAAAAAGAAAAAAAATTGTTTTACCTGTTGTACGTCGCTTTTGCTGTCATAACGGTGGGGGGCGTTACATTTTTCATATTAATAGACAATGATAAGGTAATTATAATTTTACTAAAGAAGGTCCAAGAAATTGGTCATGTAAGAATGATTTCCCACACAACAATAGGTATCTATTGTAGATATTATTCCCAAGTTATGTCATGAGGCCACTAGGGAAAATTAAACAACTCCATGCTTCTCTCTCTCTCTCTCTCTTTCTCTCAACCCAACCCATTTACTCTCATTCTCAACCAACTTACTCTCCACATAGCATTATAGGCATCTCATCCAACAATGAACAACCAAGGAACTCTCTTCCACTGCCCCACACAACAAAAGGAACTATTACCATTTCTTTGTTCAACATTCCCTCTGGTATCCTTCCCTTATAGTGCTCTTCAATGTGTGTAAAAATATCTCATTTTTTTGTGTGCTTCCTACAAATTTCACTCCCAAACAATTCTTAGCTCTCAAGCATTCAAAGAGAAGAAAATGTACAATGGGTGAAGATTTCCTATCTTTCCCAATCTCTATGCTCACCTATAACCATCACTCATTCATCTAAAGTATTTAGTTTTCTTTGAACGTTGTTGGTGATTTATGACCAAACTGAGGGGAAAAAATTCAAAAAATTGTCTAGAGGACCCAGGCGATGGTTTTCTTTGAGCAACATGGGATGAGATCTAGTCGATCGCTAGCTGTCTTTGAGAAGAAGAGACCATAAATTATGGTCTCTTGTTGCAAGCCTATAGAAATATATTTGTCACCTCTATTAGCCAAACATGTACAGCTAATAGTGAATTTGAGAAAACTTGGTAAATCAGGCCCAAATATAGGGATATTTCAAACTCGCAAGCACCCAAACAGAGGCAACACATAGTGTAGAGCTACCAAAAAATTTCAAAAGTAGAAAAAAACCAAGGGAACTCTTAAAAAATAAGGAAGAAACACTAAATTCTTTCCTAGTGGAGTCACAAATTCTATGATTAGAGAATATTTCCTATCGATAAGTGAGAGCTTGCATTGACCTTATCACAGTCAGTGACAAATAGTGGGATAAAACACTATGAATTTTCACACTATATCTAAGACTTATAGATTCAATCTATGCTAACAAGAGAGGATAATATGCCTTACCTTTTAACCAATGGTTGGCCTATCATAATCCAGGTTGATGCAACTCCTAGATCAATCTCCAAGCTCTTGTATTTATCCACATACACATAAGAAACAACATGTATCTCTCTCAACTTTATTTAGCATGAAATAAATCTAATTACAAGTCACTTGCATGTACATCTAATATAATTTTCTCAAGAAAAAATAGATCTACCAATGCTTAACATATAATAACCATGAATTACACACATTGGAGGGGAAAATGTCATAGATCTATAGATGTGAGAAAACTTACAACAAGATGTTTATGTTGAAACCATGCCACACTTTCTTGGCTCCAAGCTCCTGAGACTCCTCCTTGGCCCTTTTTTTCTTGTTGTCAATGGAAAGATCCACCTCTATATCATAGTGAAGATAGGATGGCCTACCTCACCTAGGAATATTTTATCACAAGTATGAATAGCACCACATTCCATTCTCTCAAAAAGGTAGAAAAAGTCTCTTTGGTTTCACTGTGGAAGCATAAGGCTATAATGAATTGTCTAACTCTTGAACATTATCCAAAATAACTAGTTTATCCCCTTTATTTGACCTTCATTTATAGGAATATGGAGGAACCTTAGTGATAGGTTTTAGGCCTAGAACTTGGCGAAAACAGGTCATGCACAAGTTCCATGGATTGTGATGCATCATGGTCAACCCATCCTTTGTCGATCTCCTCGTAAATCCTCAAATCTAGAAGGTTGTAGGGGAAATCATGTGTTGCATGAAGGAAACAAGTGATCGGTCACCCTTTTCCCTAGGGAAAAGATGACTAGGCTAAAAAATAATTCTTTTTTGGGGAAAAACATGTGATTTCAATAAAATGACATCAATATGTCCTGTGTGAGGCATAAGGTGACAAACAGAGGTGTAACAATGGGCATGGTAAATGTTAGTAAGAAAAATAAAAAATAAAAATATTATAGATATACATTTGTTCCCAAATATTTTTGTTTCATATTTGGTATTTCTAAAAGAGAATTTAAAATATACATGGGATTGTATAATATGGACTCAAAACCTATCTAGTGTTGTTTACATCGTCTACCAAGTCAAATCATATTACAACCTTCCTACAATGTCTTGTAAACACTCATTCATCATTAAATTCAAAAGGTAGCCTACTTATTATGATATTTAAAGGATCACATAGTAATATTTACATAACATAAAAAAAAAAAAACCTCCAAAAAATCTAGTTTTCTAATAACCAAGAGTTAATATGATGTTCTTTCTTAATATTTAAATGGAGTGCCTCCTATGAATTTAAGTTTCGCTAAGGTAGCCTCCTTCAAAAGCAAAGCTTCCTTAGAAAAAATGTCTATCATAGTATTAAATTCATGATAATATGTAAAAGCAATAACATCAAAAGTATCTATTACATCCTTGACTTAGTTCATAATAGGATCTAGGCCAAAATTTCTGATGTTGCACTTATGATTGGCCCAATATATCAAAATATTTGAGTCTCCACAAACCTGATGATGTTTTAACCCTCTTTCCTCTATAGTTTTCAATAATAACCATACAGAATAAACTTCAACACAATTATTTAAGCCTTGAACAATATCATATTTTAGTTTAAGTGAGAAGAATCAATATAAAGTACAACCCTTAATCCAAAAATGTATAGGACTCATTGACTTGCTCCATTGAAGAATCCCTTAGGATTCTCATGATCAATACTAGGAATCAATGGAGTTTCGGTAGATTTTTGTTTGGGAGATCTTTTATTCTCATGTAGTTCTAGTCTAACCTTTTGTGTTTCTTGTGCATGAGAAAACATCAAATCCTGAAATAACATCTGATTTATGATCCACTAAATCCCACAAACAAAAATACAAGGAAGATTTGTATAGGTTGTCGTTGCCTTATTTGTAAACCAATGTAATATATAATCAACCAATGACTCCTTATCCCATTTGGAAATTCCCACAGTAACTTGTGTAACCTCCTTTTAGAATCTCTAGAAAAGGGACAAGTCGCAAACATGTCATCAACATATTCATTACTACTCTTTCAAAGTACGCATTTTCTTGGCCCAAAACAATTCCTCTTATGTCCATTATCTCGGGTTAAAATTTCATTTTCTAGGGATAACCTTAGGATAATTTTATGATTTAAAGGAAAATACAATAGTTTCCAAACAATTCTCCACCACGAGACTCTCTCAGCATGCAAATCCTCCGTTATTCATGCTTCATACCCTAACTTAACCATATATTCTCCAGTAACCAAGTTCTTGGACCAACTAATTTTGTCCTCCTCTTCTATCAATTTGATAGCACTATGAGTAAGAAAAATTACATACTAATCCCATTCCACTTCTAGGTCTCCTTATATATTTAGACTATCTATAGTCACACATCCTTGAGTCCAAGAATTTATATTCAACTATGAAGTTGATTCCCTTAGGTAAAAAATCCCATGTCCATATAGCACTTATAGTAAGGCCTCCAAAACTCTATAGTTTTCTTTGGATTCAATCTAAGGATCCTCTTCTATATATACCTTCCTAACATCCCCAATTTTCCAAGCAATCTAGGGAAAATAATTTACCATGGCACACTAGACTCTAGAATCACCTTGACAATGTTTTCTTTCTAATATAAACTAGTCCTCCATGGTCGTTCCCCTCAAATGATTAATTTCCCTAATTATTCCCCAAAGGTTTGCATTGTAAATCAATGTCTAGATACTTTTGGCTACTAGAGATAAACTAAAGAGGTGTATATTTTTTATTCCCCACCCCCCTGCTCATTTTGGAGTTGCAATCCTAGTCCACTTAACCAAAGGAATTCCTTCCTTATCCCTTTTTCTAGTCCATAGAAACCTAAATCACTTCTTTTTTATTTTATGTAGGATGCCTTTAAGAATCCTATCTATTGACATCTAGAACATAGGTATTCTCTTGTCATGTCCCCTTTCGAGCGATCATGGGACTTGGACGTAGTAGCCTAAGTGATTCCCGTAGGCTATAGTCCTTAAGAAGGGAATGAATTAATTATTTAATGTCCTAAGGGAAAAGTGCCTAACAGGAAAAATATGCCGAAAGTGACTTAGGAGAATATGAAACGTCACTTAAAGTGATTAAAAGGGTAAAAGAGCTGCAAAAGAGTCAATGAACAAATAAAAGGGAAAAAGGATGATGCTCTCTCTCATTCTGGAATTTTGATATTTTCTATTTTTCTCATTGAGAGATCTCATTGTGGTTTGGAACTCTTGGGATGGAAACCCTAGGAGGAACTTTTAAATATTGGATCTGGTGGTGAAACCATCCACACTAGTCAACCATTTTGGAAAGATATCACATTGATTTATTCATTGTGCTTTATTGAAAATCGGAGGTATTTCTATTTGATGTGGTATTCCTTCGTTTGTAGCTGATTTATTTGTTTGGTGATGGATTTTGGGGTGTATGGGTCAAATTTCATTTAAGAGGTCGAGTTGGGTTGAAGAGAATTCAAACTAAGACTACAGGCTGTGATTTCTGAGAAGGGAGACTGAATGAATCCTTGTGGCGGTCGAATTTCTTGATGTTGGGCGTATTACTTTGTAGTTGGGCACAAATATTTGTGAAAGACAACCTTTTTCTCTTTGTGGGCCGAGTTACTGACTGTAGGAAGGTCGTGTGTTGCTGGGTGAATATTTGAGAGGCTGGGGGTCGATTATTGTGCCCTTGGACCAATATTTTTCTTGTTGGTTGATTTTATCCCATTCTGGGCAAGTCTCCTCCTAGATGGGAAGAGTTACATTAGTGTTGGGCTGTTATATGAATATTGGGACGAGTCATAAGATTGGTTGGCAAGTTACTTCATGCTGGGACAAAGATCTTCACTCCAAGGCGTGATTTTTCATAGTGGAAGGTTGTTGCAATATCACCACGGGCTTATCATTGCAAACAGTTATAAAAAGGGAACGAAACACCATCAAAACAACCTAAAACAATCACTTGTTCTTCATATATCAGATTTGTAACAATGTTTTCATGAGGTTAGATATATAAAGTTTATATCAGTTGTAAAACCATTATGTTGTGTATTGATTTCTTTGAGTTAGTGATAAATTGGAACAGATTTGGTGGTGTTTTTTCTTGCTAATATCATAAAATATTATAGCTTCTATCCACCATTACTTTACTGATGTACAAATTGTTGTATATGAACTGTTTGAATAAATGCTTATAAGAAAAAACTAAAGGAAGCACACAAAACAAAACAAAAAACAAAAAAATTGGTCGGAACATTTCAATGGTATCAGAGCCCTCTTTCTTGCCAGCCTAAAGAGGGGTTTAGTTGTTCATGAGGGGTGAAGACAATAGATTTCTAGGTGTCACATAAATAAGTAGAAGGCAGTGAGGGGCAGAAAACATTTTTGAAGAGGAAGAAGAAGTAAGGGAAAATCAACCGGAGGTTGGACAAGTGGAAAACATGGGTAATGCCAATGAGGAAAGGGGAATGCAGATATTGGAGAGTTTAGCAGCTGGACAACAACAACCTACTCAACTTATAACTGAGTTACTCGCCAATCAAACCAATCATAATCATGGGAGTAACAATGGAGAAGGGGGGTCCAATGTGAATAATGGAGTTGGAAACAATAATGAGATTCCCGTACTTAACAATACAGGGATCCCTATGTAGATTGGTGCTAGGACCACTAGAAGAACAATCCCTAGACCTCTTTTACCCAATTTTTTGGGAAAACAACCAACAAAAAATCAAGGTCAACAAGTTTCAGATGAAACTTTTTAGGACTACCTGAGAGAATATCAAGCCCTAGGTGACGAGTTTCAGGAAGCCATGTCACTTCAGGACTTCTGTACAATCAAATACAAGAATAGACCAAGGGATCATAACAGGGTTCCATAGAACAAGGATCTAGCATGGAAGTTGGGGAAGCTATCCATTCCCTCCTTCGATGGGTCTAATAGGAGCACAGCTAGGGCATGGGTACAAAATCTAGACACATACTTCCAGCTCAACCCTATGATCGAGGTCGAAGTGATCAAATTTGCTACTATGCACCTTGATGGAGAAGCCTACGAGTGGTGGTACCATGGGTTGTTCACGCTAGGAAATGCGACTATCACCTCCTATATGGACTTCACTCAGAAGTTAATGGAGAGGTTTGATAAAAAGGATCCAAAGCTACATTTCAGAGAGTTAGCACAACTTAAACAAGAGGGGTTGCTAGATTCTTACATCAAAGAGTTTCATAAGCTAGCAATGACAATGTCATATATATTGGAGCAGAGGCTTGTCATGTTGTTCATTGAGGGGTTGTTAGAACCACTTCGTGGTTGAGTAAAGGATTTCAAGTCGGAGACCTTACAGGATGCTATTTTCAGGGCAAGGGACATGGAGGGCGTAGTCCCTAAATTTTTTTTTTTTTCCAAACCCTTTATTCCACAGAAAGGCAAGGACAAGAAGCCTACTAGGAAGGAAGGTACGGGTAAGGAAAGGTTGGACGAGGCAACAAGAAATGATCTAAGGAGAAAGAATATTTGTTTCCACTACAAAGATCCATGGGTACTAGGACACATGTGTCAGGGGAAGGGTCAAGCCCATTATATTGAAGTACATTCAGATTTCGATGAGGAGGAGGAGGAGCAGGAGGTTGCTCCTGAGCAGGGAAAATAGAATAAGCAAGAGCCAGAGGGGAAGCATAGTGAGGAGGCCAAGGAGATTGTTATAGCCTCATTATATGGTACCCAAGGATTCAAAACCTTCAGAGTTAGAGAATTCATAAGGGGACAAGGAGTCACGACCTTGAATGATGGTGGGGAAACCCACAAATTTATCAATTTAGCCTGGGTGGCTAGGAGACAAGTAGCTACAGAGGACTTTGAGGGGTTCAAAGCAGCGGTGGCCGATGGATTTAATGTGTCTTTCACAAAGAAAATTTCTAGATTGGCCTTGAAAATTGGTAACTACACCTTAACAAAAGACTTTTATGTGGTGAATGTGGCAGATTCAGATGCATTGTTGGGAGTTCAGTGGCTTCAGACATTGGGGGAAATTACCACAAACTACAAACATATGACCATGAATTTCTTCACGCCAGGAGGGAAACAGGTTGTACTACGAGGCATGGCAAACAATTCTTCTACAGTAGTGTCAAACAAAATAATGGAAGCCATATTCAGACATGGAGATGTAGTATATGCAACACAGTGCTTTATTACATCCTATATAGATGATGAAAGCAGAAGACACTATCATGTTGACATCCAGGATTTATTGAGTAGACATGACAAGGTATTTGGGTAGATACCTCTAGCGAGACCTCCTGAAAGAGGTTTTGAGCACACCATCAAACTTGAATAGGGGGCCAAACCAATGATCACCACCTTGTACAGGCATCTCAAGAAGTTCAAAGATGAAATAGAAAAAGCAATCAAGGAGTTGCTTGACATGGGGCACATAAGACCCAGTTCCATTCATTTCTCTTCTTCAGTGGTATTGGTTAAGAAGAAGGATAGGACAATGCGATGTGTATTGATTATTGGGCCTTGAATAAGAAAAAAATAAAAAACAAGTACCCTATACCTAGGATCGATGAGCTGCACGAAGCAGTGTATTTCTCGAAGATTGATCTTCAATCCGGATATCATAAGATCAGAGTTCGTGAGGAGGACATTCATAAAACCGAATTTAGGTGCCATTATAGGCACTATGAGTTCTTGGTCATGAATTTTGGATTGACCAATGCGCCTGCCACTTTTCAATCATGCATGGATCACATATTTAGAAAGCAGTTGCGAAAGTTCCTATTGGTATTTTTTGATGATATCTTGATCTACAGTAAGACTTGGGAGGAGCATTTGGCACACTTGGAGGAGATTCTGAGCATTATGGATGAGCAGTCCTTATATGCCAAGGAACCTAAGTGTGAATTTAGTATGAAAAAGGTTCTCTACTTGGGGCATATATTCATCGCACAAGGAGTGGAGGTTCACAAGGAGAAGATACATGCTATTCTAGATTGGCCACCACCTAAGGATATCACACATTTGTGAGGTTTCCTTGGAATCTGTAGTTACTACAGGTGCTTTGTGTCAGGATTCTCTCAATTGACCACCCCTCTTACAGATCTTACGAAGAAAGGGGATTTTTGTTGGATAGAAGAGGCCCATAAGACCTATGACAAGATGAAGGAAGTGATGAGTTCTTGCCCCGTTTTGGCACTTCATGATTTTACTCATCCCTTTGTGTTAGAGTGTGATGCATCTGGTGTGGGCATAGGAGTGTTTTTGATGCAGCATAAGCATCCTATTGCATACAAGAGAAATTAGCTCTCCACCCTTGAGAGACTTTATTCCATCTATGACAAGAAAATGCTTGCCATAATGCATGCATTGGAAAAGTTCAGATAATACCTGGTAGGTGGGAGGTTTGTGGTCAAGACTGATCACAACAGTTTCAGGCACTTCTTGGGGAAAAAGGATCTTAACGAAAGGTAGTAGAAATGGGTTATTAAAGTACAAGCCTATGACTTTGATATTGAGTACGTCAAAGGAAAGAACAATGTAGTTGTTGATGCTCTACCTAGAAGACCCGAGTTGTGCTCGTTATCAGAGATATCTGCGGATTGGAAATTCGAGCTCCTGATGGAGTACTCCAAGAGAAAATTTTATTGTGAAGTGATGGATAACAGCATGTAGGATGACAAGTACAAGGTGGTAGATGATATCATCTACTACAAGGATCACATATACTTGGTTCCAGATCCCAAATTAAAGGAGAAAATTATGAAAGCCATGCATGACACACCTTTAACTAGGCATCCAGGATATTTCAAGACATATAGGAAGATTAGATAAAGGTTCTCATGGAAGGGCCTAAAATATGATGTATTGAGACATATGTGGGAGTGTGTGACTTGTCAACAGAATAAGGTGGAGCAGACCCACCCTGCAGGATTACTTCATCCACTGCCCATTCCGGAGAAGAAATGGGAGAGAATATACATGGACTTCATCACAGGGTTGCCAAAGACACAAGGCCAAGATTTCATTTATGTGGTGGTCGATAGGTTGGCCAAGTTTGCTCATTTCTTTGCCATATCCTCAGACTACAAGGCAACACAGGTAGCAGATTTATTCTTCAAGGAGATATTTAGGCTCCATGGGTTGCCAAAAAATATTGTTAGTGACAGGGACAGTCGATTCATGAGTGCTTTTTGGTAGGAATTGTTCAGGCTCACAAGCATAGAGTTGACTCCCAGTATGAGTTACCACCCATAGACAGATGGCCAAACATAGATAGTGAACAAATGGTTAAGGGGGTATTTGTGTAACTACATGGTCAGGCAACAAAAGACATGGGTTAAGTGGTTACATTTGGGTGAGCATTGTTATAACACCACTTATCATATGTCTGTGGGGATGTCACCATTTAGGGAATTATATGGATATGATGCCCCATCCTTTGTATACTTGGAATTTGGGGACAACAGGGCTCCCAAGGCCAAATAATGGATTCAGGAGAGCCAATACATTCTTAAGGCTCTTAAGGATAACCTACAGATGACCCAGAACCAACAAAAGATATATGCAGATAAACACAGGGTCGAGCGCACTTTCGAGGTAGGGGACTTGGTGTTTCTCGGGCTGCAACCATATAGACAGTCTTCTCTGAAGAAGAGTGGTGCAGAAAAACTTAAGCCACGATTTTACGAACCTTATAAGGTGACTAGGAGAGTTGGTGAAGTGGCCTATGAAATAGAGTTTCCATAAGGGAGTAAGATTCATAACGTGTTTCATGTCTCATGTCTCAAAAAGGCATTGGTACAACACATCACAACTTCAACAGAACTGCCTCCATTGGATGAGGAGGGGTAGCTAGTACTAGTTCCTGAGGAAGTATTGGAGGTTCGGGAAAAGAGGCTTCGGAACAGGATAATCATAGAATATCTGATCAGATGGAGAGAGTTTCTTGCAGAATATGCCACATGGGAGAGTGAACAAATTTTACAGCACCCGAATCTGCAATTGCTTGGGGACAAGCAATCTCAGGGAGGGAGGGTTGTCATGTCTCCTTCCAAGTGATCATGGGACTTGGACATAGTAGCCTAAGTGATTCTCGTAGGCTATAGTCCTTAAGAAGGGAATTAATTAATTATTTAATGTCCTAAGGGAAAAGTGCCTAACAAAATGACATTAGATGATTAAAAGGGGGAAAAAGGAAAAAAATGCCTAAAGTGACTTAGGAGAATATGAAACGTCACTTAAAGTGATTAAAAGGGTAAAAGGGTTGCAAAAGATTCAACGAACAAATAAAAAGGAAAAAGGAGGACGCTCTCTCTCATTGTGGAATTTTGATATTTTCTAATTTTCTCATTGAGAGAGCTCATTGTGGTTTGGAATGTTGAGATTCAACAAGAAGATCCTAGTGAAAATTATGCACCTACACTAGGATGGAGCCTCAAGCTAGTTTTAGG
>JASDQU011312353.1:0-15181 GCA_032191745.1 Picea mariana
TGTGAACATTGCTATCTGAATCAAGTGCTATTTCTGTTCAAGTGCTATTTCTGTTGCTATTTCATATATCGTTCTGTGTATTGAGAAGATTATGCTAGATATTTTACTGTTATTCTGTTATTTCTAGCATTTCGTTTCTGTTCTGCATATTTTATATATCTGGTATCTTGCAGATTTGCATAAATTTGCAAATTATTTTGAACAATATTCTCCTCTTCCATCTGACCTGAGTACCATTACATATTTCCTACTTTGTTTTTCAGCTTCATCCTTGAACTCCTTGAACTTTGCAAAGGTTTCATACTTGTGTCTAAGGAATTAGATCCATATTTTCCTGCTAAAATAATTAATAAACGTTAGAAAATAAAAGCTACCACCTATTGACTTTGTTTTCATTGGTCCACATAGGTCAGTGTGAACTAGCTCTAAGTGTTGTTTGGCTTGAGTGGAGGACTGTGGAAAGCTAGTTCTCTTATGTTTTCCAAGAATGCAAGACTCACATGGGGGATTTTTCTCTTTGATGATAGGTAGACCTTTGACCATGGAGTGTTTATGCAGGAGACTTAGACTCTGAAAGGGTAGATGTCCAAATCTTGCATGCCAAATCATAGTTATATTGGGGGTGGATTCACTTTGTGCATAGGATTGGGTCAGATTTGTAGTTCTAAGGGTTAGGGGAAACATTCTATTCCTAGTCATGTGAATTTCATAAATCAATTTTTTGCTGGGAGGTTTGTCATATATCCTACATGATGCTCCTTCAAAAAGTACCTTATAGCCATGTTCAACTAGTTGTCCTACACTTAACAGTTTATGTTTCAGATCTGGAACGTGATAGACATTGTGTATGTCTTTCTTTGCATCTAGTTTAGTTAGAATATGTACAGTTAATTTGCCTTGAACTTTGACTAAAGAGTCATCTCCAAGTGTAATATCAGATGAAATAGAAGAATCCATGCAAGAAATTAAATCTTTGTTCCCTATCATGTGATTTCTGCATCCATTGTCCAACAACCAGAGGTCCTTGTGTTGCTTGTCGGTCTTGTGACATGAGAGAAATATCCCATCTGAATTTTCTCATTCATGATTTGAGACATGTGCTTTGCCTGAGTGTTGATCTTCTTTCTTCTTCTTGCATTCAGATTCATAGTGCCCATACCTTTTGCAGTAATAGCATTGTATGCTCACTTTGTCATTGGATCTCCTCCCTCTGCCTCTTTGAGGATGGAAATTTTGATTTTGATTTTGATGTGTGTGACCTTCACCTAAGTGATGGTTGTTTGGACTTCTCCCTCTTCCTCTGTGACCTCTACCTCTGCCTCTGTCTCTCCCGCTATTGACGGAGAGTTGTGACTTGAAGGCATAGACTATTGGCTCATCTTCTAGATGTAGTCTGGTCTAATGTGACAACAGAGAACCCATTAGTTCATTTGTTAAAAAAATTGACAGATCCAAGGATTCAAGGATGGATGTAACAATCATTTAAAATTTCTTTGGAAGGCTTCTGAGGACTTTCTCAACAATCCTTTGATCTGGGATGGCTTCACCAGTCAACCTGATCTAGTTCACAATTCCCATGACTTTGGTCATAAATTGATCAACATTTTCAGACTCTGTCATTTTTAAGGTCTCAAAATGTGTCCTCAAGGTCTCCAGCTTTACTGTTTTGACCTTGTCATTTCCCTTGTAGGTTGTTCTTAGGATGTCCCAATCCTGTTTTGAGGTAACAACACTTGTGATTTTTGAGAAAATGGAGTCATCTACCGAGTTCTAAATCCAAAACTTGGCCTTATTCTCTCTTTTCCTCTGTTCTGCCTGATCATTTCTTCGCTGATTGGTCATTGCAGCTAGATCCATTGGATCTGGTTCCACATATCCATGATCCACTGGACCCCAACACTCTTGTTCTTGTAAGAAGAATCTCATTCTGAGAGACTAAAATTCATAGTTCTTCCCAAGAAGAATTGGTCCTTGTGCTGGCCCTAAATTGTTAGAAGTGACCATTTTTGTAAAAACAAAATCCAGAACAGAAATAAAAGTGTTAATAAATTGGTGCCCTTCCTCGGGGATAAAAAACTCACCACTGATTGAGAAAAACGTGGGTTAATTTCCAGTAATAAAAAAATACCAAGATGATGGGGATGGCGCGCGAAAACAAAACTTTCAATAACAACCACCAAAAATATGCAAATATTTTGCATAAAAAACTATCAGACCTCTTGAGCATTGAGATGAAGCTTTGAGCGTGCATATCACCTTCTTTTCTCTTTGAGATTTGCGCATATCAAGAATCCATGATTTTGATGGGATCCATTCCCTTTTGGCAGCTTTGCGATCCCTTTGGTTTGGGCATATTTGGCGGCTTGTGGAGATCGCTTCGACCTCTCAAACTGTTTACACAGTCACACTTATCCTGGTGCGCACTCCTATGATCCACCCTTGTGGAGTGTGTGCTTGTGATGGGTGCGCTCTTATGTACGTGCAAAAAAAAAAATTAGTTTACCCCACAGGCTATGATGCCTCCCGTGCTTTTTTGAGCGCACTGCTCTCCAAGCGTTGTGGAGAGTCTTACCTCCCGCGCTCTAATACCATGAGAAAACATTAGACTGTGCACACTGACCAAGAGGCTGCGGGGACAAAAGAGAGACTGCGCGGACAAACAAGAAACTGTGCGGACAAATAAGAGACTGCCCAGAAACTACTCGAGGAAATAGCATACAACAGAAAATAAAAGGAAAGTGCAGAGGGCATTTGATTAAAGGGAAAACAACTGAGCTAAATAAGCTCCAGCAAATCAAGAAAATGACAGGAATCCTAACGGTGTGGACAGCTGTCACATCTGGCAGTGTACGCACAAGTGGAGTTTAACAAATAACACATATACGGATTATAACTAGCACAGCCGTGAGTACTCACGGCTGGTGAAAGCCGAAAGGCTTACGGCTGGCTTGTTCATCGAAGGAATGACGGCTGGCTTGTTCATCGAAGGGAATGCTAAAAGTTGCAATCCTAGATAGATACAATACGAACCGAATAGACGGTAGCATTTCACATCCACGCCCACACAAATGAAACGGTAGCAGTTAACATCCACGGGGCGCCATACGCATCTGTCCAGCTTCTTAATCGGGCCATACCCATCTGTCCAGCTTCTTAATCAGTGTTATTATTTCTTAATCACTGAACGTGATAATTTGGTGATGAGCAAGTAATTTTTTAATCATATTTAGTAAATGTGAAAAAGTAATCACATAAACTTACGCCTTTATAAATGAGCTGAAGTTAATTTATGATTAAAAGGTGATTAATTGTGCCCATTGTCAATAGGTATACGCCTTTCGGCGTAAAAATACCTCCAATCGCTTGTGGGCTTTCCTGTACGAGCAAGCGGTCCGATTCGAAGTAAAACACCAAACCTTGTCTAGGCTCGTCTCCTCTATCAAACCCTTGCGCCTGGGCTGACTCCTCGTCATACTCTTCTATCCTCGTGCTGTTGCTGCAAGGCGAGAAGTGTTGATGAGATTCGACCATGGGGCGGTTGCGTTTATGACCACAAACAACCACCGCGAGTTCGGCTGTGTATAACCAAAATGACTTAAACCTCGGCTCCTTCAGCTGAAAAATGATCGGTTTGTCCTTTGAAATCGACCTCAAATGACTAGAAAAATTCATAATCTGCTCCTATGATTGAAAAATCACGATCTTCACGATCTACTGGGTGAACATCGACCAATACTGTTGCTCTACATCACTATGCCGCACGATCTATCTTCCATGACTGGATCCAAATCTCAGTGCGTTCCTTCTTCCCCAGCAGATTTGTCACAGCTTCTGTTGCTAACAAACACCAAAGGGCTACAGCTCATCATCAATTCATAATCTATCCAGAATTACTTGCATTAATTCAGAAAACAAATATTTATACATGGTTTATTTTCACTGAAAACATCTCGAATTTCGTTGAGAAGATTCTAGATGGAACTGTCTTACGAAATTGGTTCTGCAGTACTTCTAGAGTATTGTTAACTACTTCATTTATTACAGCAATAATCCGACAGTTTTAGAGGTTTTCATCATACTCAATTCATTTTTATATTAAAAATAGATTTTGAAAAATTAAAAATAGTGATTCTGTAAATTTATATCTTAAATTTTTACTACAAAACTATTTTATAGAATAACTATACAACATTTAAGATAAAGTACAAATAATTCTGGTTGTATTTGGTTTTTAAATTTTTTTCTAAATTATCTTTTCTTTCCCATTCATATCTATATACTATAAAAGGAGTAGATAATTTTAAGTCTTTTCAAATATTTAAAATAATAATAATTAAATATAGATAAACTTCACGTTCTCTTTCCTTTTTCATTTATTTCCATATACTATATTATGAAAAAGACTATCTTAATTTTATCTATTTTCAAATATTTAAAATAATAATAAATAAATTTAGATAAAATACATAGTAATAATTAAATATAAATAAAATAAGTAAACAAAAATTAAATATATTATTATTATATAAATTATTATTATTTTTATTTATTTAAATTTTAAATACATAAATTATGTATTTTATATTTGTTATCAATTTTGTATAGAAAAATATTTTTTGTTATTGTTATTTTTTTACTTATTGAACTCAAATATTAACTTTTATGGTGATAAATTTTAGAATATTAATAATGATGGTGATAATTAACATCTACTAAAACCAAAATTATCATGTATTTAATAAAAGTTTACTAAAAAAACTAAGTTAAAATGGTAACATGCATTTAATAAATAAAGTTTACAGTAATAATAATAATAATTAAAAAAATATATTGTATGGTTAGCCTTTTTGAAAATTAATTAAAAATAGAATTTCTTCATATACATATTTAATTTATGTAACTTTTTATTATTATTTTAATAAAATATATTAATTTTTAAATAAAGTTAATAATATATATTTAGATTTTTAAAGAAAATAATAATAATAATTAAATTAATTTTAAAATAATTTAATATTAATTTTTTAACTAATAAAACTTTATAACAAAGAATTAAATTTATGTGAGGATTTCAAGTTAAATTTTTTTATTTAAATTTGTGTGTGAAATTCAACTTAATTTTTTTATTAACAAATTAGATCTTTATGCATTTAAAATGTTTAATAATAAAATTTAAAATTTTTTGTAGTTTAAGGATATTATAACACCCTTGTTTCCCCATATTGTAAATATTTTTATTATTGTGAATAAGATTATAGAAGATCTGTTATGTGAATGTTGGACAGAAAATGAATCCACAATGCTATAGAAGGTAATGCATATATTTTTGTTATTAAATAAAATGAAATTGTGGCATGATTATTGAAAGAGGGTTGTCACACAAATCATTATGTGTGAGAGGGATTGTAAGGGGAACTAGTAATAGTGAGATGACCCCTACTAGGCTGGTACTCAGTTGGATATAAATTGTGCAGACCCAAAATAATATTTTGCCCAAGAAAACTTAATTACCAGTCAGGATGGTAGTTGGGAAGTCTTCCTCAAGAGTCAATGAGGAGGTGGTTAGAGTACCCATCTGGAAACTTCTTAATCTGACCCACGAAATCTTGCTGGAAAAGGAACGAAAATGAAGGAAAATTGTGGGCAGAGGGAAGAAGATGAGACAGACACGAATGGATCTGAAGACCAATGGAGAAGAGAGGAGTGCACAAGGCTCTCTAGTTCTGAAGAGAACTGAAAATTAAGTTGTTCTCAGTACATGAGCGACTGGACAATGTTTTCTAATCAAGATCATAAATAGAGTTGCAAGGATTGAGTGAAAATTCGCAATAGACTACCTTGGTTGGTGGATATAAAATTGAACTTCCAGCTTCTTGTGGGAAAATGAGAGTAACCTTTGTCCCTTGTTGTTGCTGAGATAAAGCAGAATCTCTCTCATGGAATCATGATCTAGCTAGGGCTGGCCAGTTGAGGAATAACCCAAGAGAAATTGTGCCTATGGTTGGGTGGAAAAAGGCAGGTCCCTTTTAGCAGTTTCCAACTAATTTCAAATTTCAAATAAGTGTGACTCTGAGTTTTATATTGTCTTGATTGTTTTGTTGTAATATGTATTTTATTTAGATAGATGATGGCATGATATTTTATCTTGTTTGAATGATACAATTTGTGGCTCTAATGGCCTAGCGTTCTAGGAAATTTGAATTAAAGCTTGAATATCATATTTTGTAAATGGTTTTCTACTTACCTCTGTTTAGAAAAGGAGAACTGATAGTAATGGATTTTAAATGAATTTGGGGGCATAGGGATTTGGATTTTGTGTTGGTTGGGAAACCCTCAAAGGGATTTCCTAAGGACCAAATCCGAAAATATAGAGTTGGGACAGACTCTATGAGATTGCTTTGGTCCTGTCAATCCCTCAAAATTACCTTTTCCTATTATAGAATTTGAGCTTTGTATATGAAGGGAACTTCCTTCGAACCATTCTTTCGAGTGACCACAGGCTCAAGTTCGCGGGCTTAACCAAATCTTGTATAAAATTTAAGAATGTATCTCTTTGGGGCTTGTCAAAGTCCCATAAGACCAGGACCCTGGAACCCTTAGCTATACTCAAAAGGACCTAAGTCTTTCGGGCTTCAAGACTTCGGAGGTCCGGGACTTCGGGATGTTGGAACCTCACAACATTCAAACCTTTCCGAAGGAAACCTATTGAAACGATGAATAGACGGTTTGATTGGCAACTGATATTCTCTTATCCATTAACGCGAGATCTACCTTATCATTAAACACTTACCAACATTTGACCGTGAGTATTCTCTTCACTGTTGATCATGATCACATATCAATGGTGTGATTCTCGTCCTTGTCCTCTTATGGAATCCAATGGTGGAGATGTTACCCAAATTATCTACTTGATCGGACAACTGGCGATAGTTCACGATTCCATGACTTCGCGACTCTTGTAATCCCCAACCTTTCAACCTCTTTGGAGTATTACCAGCCGAAGTGGTCACAAGGTAGTGACTACCATTTTTTGTCAGTTAATACTCCCACTTATTTTATCCTTCTATTGTTGATGATCGAACGATTGAGAAATATCCCAAAGGATATTAGATCGACGGTCCATGGAACCTCGAGGTTTCATACTTCAGGATTTCAGGAGTTTACAGTAGAGTGTAACCTGAGCTATGGCCCAAAGGTCGGAGATTACTTAATTAATGAGATTAAAGAAATCTCATGATTAAACTTAAATCATTTTCATAAGTATGTGTGTGGGACCCTCTTCAGGAGTCTCGAACTTCAGAACTTCGAGATTCTAGGGCTCCGGGATATTTGAGGATAGAGGAGGGTGTGGTAAACATTGAAGCATCGAAGTTCACTTGTTGTAGTGTCCAACTCCGATTGGATGGGACCGCTCAGACCATTGTGATGTGGCGTTCTTGGATAGTTCCACGAGGCATCGTGGGATTGGTTGCTAGTTAGGTGTGGGACCCCACCCCCTTGTCAAGTCTAAACCATGTGTTAAGTGTAGATAAATCTCAACCGTCAGATCTAAGGGTGGATAGAACTCCACCATAGATCTTAGAGTGGAAAGAGACTTCAAGACTTAAGGTCTCTGGGAAGTCTTAGACCTGTGCAAGAATGACAAAGGGTCGAAGGCCCGGTATTCACGAATACCTGGAGATACTCCCTGCAATTAGCAGCCACGTCATCACCAGGGGTTAACGACCCAAGTCATGACAGTGCCATGTCAGATGGAATGAGAGAGGTGAAGCCACGTGGCGAATGGGATGGACAATGGACAATGACACCCTGAAAACTTTGAAAGGCCACAACTTTCAAACTAGAGCTCGATTTTGAACGAGGTTATAGTCATTGGAAAGCTCTCAATGAGCACAAGGCAATGGTGTCCTCATCCAAGGAATTCAGGGAGTTGTAGGAAAGGAAAAATTTATACCCCATCCCTTAAAAAGAGTAGTTAGGGGGTTAGTGTTGGGTATGTATTATATTCTTTGCACGAGTAGTAGTGTATGTGCGTTGCACTAGGTGCGCAAGGGGGCAATGCCCCCGAAATTTTTTTTTGCCTTGAGAAACGTGTCACATATTTAGGTGGTTTTTCAGCACATGTTTTTTGCCGATGGTTTTATATTTTCGGTTAAAGAATTAGGGTTGTTGACTAATCTAGGACATTGGGTTAGGGTTTTGAATACCGCTCGATCCTATAGGTATATTGTATTGTAAACAATGTATCATGATGAATGAAAATATAGAATATGTTGATTTTCCGGATGTGTAATAGATATGATTTTTAAAAAGTTTTTTTTTTATAATTATAATCAAAATTTTATATTAAAATGATTATGAATACACCTTATAAGTAATATATACAAAAGAAAAATATAAATTTGCAAGCCTTACTAAGTGTCTTGTAATACATTCATTAAATAACTAAAATTGTTTCATTCATACCATTTGGTACATATTCAAAACATATTCACGAGTATTAAAAGCACAAAATGGAGCTTCAACAAGGGAAACAAAGTTGGCCAACAAGGGGTCAAAAGTGTTATGCCTAGGGGTTGCCTTTATAGTAGGAGGTAGGTTGAGGTGGGAGAGTGTAATGATATAATGGGGTCAAAAGTGTTATGCCTAGGGGTTGCCTTTATAGTAGGAGGTAGGTTGAGGTGGGAGAGTGTAATGATATAATGGTGTAGACCATTTTCACTTGTTTCTTGAGGGCCAACAAAGGTAGAGTCCATTGAAGGGTCAAAAGTGATATGCCTAGGGGGTGCCTTTATAATAGGAGGCCAGTTGAGGTGGAAGATTGTAATTCTATAATGGTGTAGACCATTTCTACTTGATTCTTCTTGAAGAGTTTTATGAAGGTTTGGGACTTTATCTTTCATTATCTTAGATTGAGTATATGCTCCCCAATCAATAATAAGATAATCCCTAATCTTATTGGTATTCAAACTCTTATTTCTAGTGGTTCACTAGGTAACATTGACATCAACTTCTACTAAATTCTTAAATCTATACCTTTCATATCATAGAGTATACAACACCAATTGTGACAATGAAAATGTATTGTGGTTGCACGCACATGAGGACTAAGGTGCCAATGACCTAAATGTAAGTGTTTGATGAATTTAAAGCCTCTTATTTTGTGGGAAATATACCCACTGCCTCCAACATGATCTATATTAAACTTTCAATGCGTATGTTAGATTAAGGGTGGGAGATTAGACGTAGGAGTCACCAATATATCTCTTAAGAAATACTCTTGGACACTTAATCCTCAGTGGTTACGTAATTGTATGTAAATATAGAGTCTTAAGTCATATGAAAGTCACGCATTTGGGAAGACCAACAGTCAAGAGTCATTTGCTCATGTATATATTCAACTATCATCTAATGCAATATGATCAAATGTATCTAATGCAATATGATCAAGTGTGGAGTTATCATTTCTTCACAATGCTTGTTTGGCATGACAGTAACTCCATGATTTCCTAGCATTTATTTTCCCTCTAAATGCAGAAAATGCCTGCTAGTTCTTCTGCACTCCTGGTTTATTCTCTGTCCTCTTCCCTTGCAATGTGGTCAGATTACAGTCTAATGCGAAGGTAGTCATACAGTAAACCCTAGCCAGGTTTTATTCAACTTTATCCCTGCGTATATTTTTTTTAACCCTAATCTCTACGTGGCTCTTTCTCTTTGAAAATTCTCACTCTCTCCAACTAGGCCTCTCACGTTGCGCGACCATCTCATGGTGTCATTCCATTCCTATATCCAAATCAAATATCTCTTACACGTCCTACACCTGAGCTTAGATTCCGTCGATCTTCGGCGGGCTACATATGGTATAAATTAGCTCACAATTGTACAAGTCGAAACCCTAATTTTCACTCAATCGCCTCACTCTCGAGATGGTATCATACACCACGTCTCATCGCTTCACTCGAGCTGGTATCTACGCCTCCCTGGTGAAGTCCACGATTGCATCCGAGCTGGTCCTGCTTGGTATCATGCTCTCGGACCGGTATTCTCTGACAGCATTTCCTATGCACATCAATGAAAGGAAATCAGAGGAGATGGATGGTATGAGTTCATTTGTTGTGTTGTACTCACTCTTAATCAGTACTCCCTCGACTTTTTCTAACCTCGCTATATGTTGTGTTTCTACTTCACTAAATTAATTGCGCACTCATTCTACTTCACCAAATTCATAAAAATTTGTGGGTGCCTTGTAATGGTAATGTAGAACTTTATATTTTTGACAAATCAAGTTGTAAAGTTTCCAAGTGAGTGGGAGGAGAAGTGTGCAATTTGGGGACGATTGCATAATGTCATTCTTTTGGAATTGAAATTATTTGAGCCATTATATTTTTCTTTCATAGATTGGCCATAGAGATATTTCGTGGGATGTTTGAGCATATGAAGAGGGCTTGTTTATGTATGAATGAAATAAGAAGAAGATAATTATTTTTTATATTCATTATGTGTTTAAAGGTTACTAATTGAAGAAGCAGTTCTTCAAGACAATGCATTCCCTCATCTCTATTACCAACGTAGTGGTGAATGGAAAGGAGAACTACAAAGAATGTTATAGGAAAATCAAGAGTACACTGATCTTCAATGACCTGTGGAAAGGGATTTGTGAAGCAAAATAAGTCCCTCACAAAAACAAAACCACTGAAGACCTTGTAGAAAACCAAAACATGAAATATGGGAAGAAAAAAACCAGAAGGCATATGTAGTAATCTCCACGACATTAAGTGATTAAGTGAAGAGGTGAGTCTTCATATTGCTTCTATTAGTGATTCCTATGACGCCTTAAAAATATTGAATGATTTATATGACACACATTTTGAGCTTGAACTCATACAACTAATGTTGAAGCTCTTCAACTGAGTTGAATAATGATGACCCTATGGCTATAGCATAAGAAATCACAACCATAATGCATGGAATTGAAGCCGCGAGAGCGAAGATTGATCTCCCTCTGAAGGACTTCATTAAGGTCCTCTACCCTACATATTCTCACTACCTTGAATCACTACAAGCAATTAATCATATGAAATCCATGACATTTCAAAAACTAGTAAAGAAAGTTGAAGATCATGATAAAGTCTTTGGAAAGAAACCATCTCCTTGGAAAGAAACCATCTCCTTCAAATGGTGAAACTATTTATCTTTCTCAGAAAGACAAGAATAAACCACCTGATTCTTCTAGAGGAGAAAGCAACAAAAGAGGACAAGGACATGGAAGTAATATTTTCATATGCAAGGGGGATAAAAAAAAACAGAATGATAGATCCAATCTCCATTGTATCCGGTGCAAAAATAATGGGTCATATAAAGTTGATGACTGAAGAGTTCCATGGGACAAGATCAAAGAAGAAAGATAGAAGAAAGAGGACAAAGGTAAGCCTACAGAACCAACAAAGGGTAATCCACCTAAATCTTCCCATCACATTGTTTCTCACTGCAATACAAGAGGAACAACATATTTTTTAATACTACATATGGTCATTCAAAAGACACATGGATTCTTGACACATGCACAACCTCTCATATGACAATATAGATTCTATGGATTATAGATTTTTTTGAAGAATTCGATGACAATATAGATCTATGACATAGTGTATTTTTTAGACAAGCCCAACCTCAAACCCTCAGGAATGGGCACCATTAGACTCAAGCTTCCTGGACTCCTAGATTTTCTTCTACACAATGTACTCTATCTTCCTGAGTTGAAAAGGAGTTTTCTGTCCCTTCTGCAGATCCAATAGCAAGACCACTTTGTTCGCATGATAGTGGAAAATTTGAAGTACGAAAGGATTCTGATAACATGTGTGTTATGACCGAAAGGGAAGATGGAATATTGGTGAAGCTAAATGGGACATCTTCCCATACACACAATGTTTCATACCTCTCTGGATCACAGTGAAGGTATAATGTCATCTAGTCTTTTGTGGCATGCTATATTTGGTCATATCAATTATGAAACTCTTCGTTTAATGAGAAAGAATGGTATTTCTAATCTTCCTACAATTCCTAGAAAACTAAAACAATGCGATGTTTGTATTCTTGGAAATCATGGCAAACAACCTTTCCATGATTCTACCTCTAGAGCATGTAGAAGGCTTGAAATGATTTATTCTGATTTATGTGGACCTATGCGTATTCCTTCTGCAAATGGAAATGACTATATAATTTCCTTTATTGATGATTACACTAGGATGTGTTGGGTGTATTTGTTGAAAGATAAGTCACAATCTTTTGAAACATTTAAAAATTTTCATGTATGGATTTAAAATGAAGCTCAGTCTCGTATTGGATTTCTTCGCACTGATAATGGAAGAGAATATACATCTAATGAATTTGAAAGTTACCTCTTCTAACATGGGCTCAAACACGAAACAACAATTCCATACAATCCTCAACAAAATGGTGTAGCTGAATGAATGAACATGACACTTCTAAATATGGTTCGTTCCATGATGTTTTTCAAGAATGTTAAATTGTTGTTTTGGGCTAATGCAATTTTATGTGCAGTTTATGTAAAAAGAAAGTGTCCATATCATGCTATAAAAAACAAGACTCCATATGAAATGTGGTATGGCCACATTCCTTCGGTGAGGCATCTCAAGGTCTTTGGTTCCACTTGCTATGCCTTGATTCCTAAGGAGAAAAGAAGAAATCTTGATGCAAGGAGTCGAAAGTGCATATTCTTGCGGCACTCGAATAACACCAAGGGGTATCATCTTTATAATGAGACAAACAAGAAATTCATCATTTTTATAGATGTTGATTATTTGGGTTGGTTGTCATTGATGTCAACCCTTGAAGAAAGTTTAGTAGAAAATTTCGGTAGCACAAAGGTTTGGGTAATGGATCCAAGTTTGTTTTATGGATAATGGTATGAGTTTTGATATATTTGTAGGTAAGAATATTCTATATGGATAGTACATGTCATTCCATTTCCGGTGGTATGTGGAACGTCACATAACTCCTCACGGTTAGAGAGTTATGTCCATGTGAAGTTGGAGAACCCTCATGAGTCATCTAGAAGCCTCAAAAGGTCAAAGTAGTCAAAGCAGTTTAAGAGATTTTAGAAGGTAAATAATAAAGTTAAGTGATGAGTATACTATAATTCAAAGTGAATACAAAATAAATTATTCAAATAATAATTTTAATGGGGAAATTACTAAGTGGACAAGTGGTTAGAAGTGGGTTAGTCCTAAAATAAGGAAAGTGGTTTAAGATGGTTAGAAGGTAACCCCTTGAGGTAAACTGAAGTGATGAGTGTACTATAAGCCAAAGTGGATACAAAATAAATTATTTAAATAATAAACTTAATGGATAAATTACTAATTAGACAAGTGGTTAGAAGTGGGTTAACCCTAAAATAAGGAAAGTGGGTTAAGATGGTTAAAAGGTAACCCCTTGAGAAAACTACATGAAAGTATAAATAAGAGGAAAGGATCTCTCATTTTAATCACACTTGAGCATATTGAATATCTATAGGTGACTGAGGTAACCAAATGATATCTAAAACGAATTTCAAGGGGAAGGTGAAGTAAAAAAGGTCGAAATTCAAGGGAGGATAAATTATTTTGATGATGCTTTCTAAGGTATGTTATTTACAGGTCACCTCACCATTTTCGCAATAACATTTTTTCTATAATGATTCAAACCGTGAAATTGGGAGACTATTGAGGAAACATATCCAAGTAGTTGTGGTACAAATTTCATCTTGTGGGTCGTTGTATTTTTGGAGTTACACTCTGTGGAAAATAGGGTTTGTGGATAGTCCTGAAACTAGTCTAAAACATGTGGTTCAGGTAAAAATGTCCTAAATTCTTCATAACAGATCTAAATTCAGTAAGACCAAATGTGTTGGTTAGAGTACAATATTTAGTATTTTGTGTGCAATTTTTACATCTATACAACAAATATTCCATGCGGGGCACGCTCTACAAGTTCACTCTCTAGAATAAGACAAAATTCAAAAAGGTATGCCATTTGTGCTATAACTCCTTTTCTAAGAGGTTCCAAGTAGTGACACCTCGAGGAATTGCATAAAACACACTGAAGAACATTGTGTACTATTTTCAAATCTTTATACATTACAGGTACATAGTTATGATTATTTCAAGTTAGGGTTGTTGACTAATCCAAAACTAGTCATGTGAGACTAAAGTAAAGTTTGATGAAAATGATGGTCTCTTGTTGTTAAAGTTAAGGAAGGTTTGCAGGATGTTATCATATACACCAGGTCTATTACAGAGTTACAAATCAGATTTGGATGATGAAATTGATGAGGGATTTTGGTTGAGGTACATGTTGGGTACATGGTTGAGACAAGTAGTTGATGAGTTGGAACATACATGAGGTGTATAGTTGATGATGTTGGTACATATTCATGAGTCATAGTTGATGAGTAGTTGATACATTATTGGTACATACTTGGTACATGGTTGGAGGAACTTTTTAGTAGCATTGTTGACACATGGTTTATGGAGGATGTAGCATACTTGTATTGGCATATTATTAGAAGCACATATTCATCTTGGTGATGATTATGAGTTGTTGTGTTATGATTGATTGATGCACATCTTTGAGAGTTGTATTGGTGATTGATCTTGGTNGACAGGTTGTTGTGACATGTTATTTGTATAGGTTTGGTGCATGGTTGATGCACTTAGTCATGGTACAGGTTGAGGTACAGGTTGGTGCATGGTTGATGCACTTGTTTATGGTACAGGTTGATTACAGGTTGTTTGGTATAGTTTGATGCATGGTTGATGCACTTGTTTATGGTACAAGTTGATTACAGGTTGATTGGTACAGGTTTACAATAATATATCTCACAGTGATAGTGTGATAGTGGTTCCATCATTCTACATTTACATCAAGGTGGTTGGATGAGGCAAGGAAAACTGGTTGTAGCCACCTTCCGGTTGTATCTGGAGAACATAGGGGGTTGTAGCCTCCTTCTGGTTGTTGCCAAAGAATGGGGGAGTTGGAGCTTCCATCAGGTTGTAGCCTGAGAAACTAGGGGGTTGGAGTCTCCTTCCAGTTGCAGCTGGAAAACAAAGGAAGTTGGTGCTTCCAATGAATGTAATTCTTAAAGACATATATAAAAAAAAAGCATTATGTGGTTTTCTCCCAC
>JASDQU011312356.1:6308-16798 GCA_032191745.1 Picea mariana
TTCACCTAATTTGGCCACATAGAGAAGAAGGGCGCCTCATCCCTAGATTTTAGGGAAAACTGCTAATTTTAGATCAAGACTCAACTCCCGGTTCTTGATTTTCTTGATTTTTCTTGATTTATTCTTGATTTATCCTTGATTTATTCCAACTCCCCCATGAAAAACTCATCTATTACTGGGAAATGCGCACCTCCTCTTTGAGTGAGAGATTTATTCCTTAATTACGATTTTTGTTGTTACTATTATTAGTAACTACTATTTTGGGTCAGTTAAGTGAGTTGGAACTGCTTCTCTTGTCAGTTAAGTGAGCTTAAGTGAGCTAATGCACATCACTTGACTCTTTTGGAAATTAATGAGTGTGTGACATGTATCTTTAGTGGTCTAGGTCAAACTATGTGGTCTCCCTTAGCTTATGACACCTATTTTAGCTATTTCTATCTTTTTTTGACTAGAATTTCTATGTTGGAAATTCTATATATTCACCTCCTCTCTTCTTTTTGAGGATGGTTGCTCATGTATATTCATTTTTTATTAATTTAATTCTCTAATTTATGGAGCAAAAATTTTCTCTCATCTCTTGAATATCAGCAAATTGTTTGTGTTCAATTTAACTAGAATTCTAGATCTATTAGGGTTTCTGTAGGAATTCTACATTCGTGAATTCGTGAAGAACGATTTCATTCTGGATTGTTAGATCCAGAGGGAATTTGGCAGATATCCACGCAGTTCAGGGTAAGTCGAAAGGAGAATACCTGAGAGGAGGACTAACTAATACTGAACTTGTGAATTGATCATAGCCGTTGGTCACGAGAGGAATGTGGACCGTAGATTTGGTCCTGAACCATTCGTCGATTCGAAAATTCGGAAAGAGGATCAAGTTGTTCGCAAAAGTATTGAAGAGAGGGGTCATGAAAGGAGTTGGACCACGGTCACATCCCATGGTGACATCAAAGGAGAGTGTCTGTGGGTGCCACATAACATGTGCTAGAGAAAGGAAGGACCTATGATAGAAGATTCGGGTTCCAGGGGGGAATCCAAGGAGTCGCTCTGACTCAGTGTTTTCAAATAATCCAAGACTGGGAGGTCAGGAAACCCTTTGGAGAGGAGGGGGAGTGACAACAAGTTTCAGTAGTTGTGAGACTCCGACTCAAATAGTATATCACATGTTCGTCGTGTGATTCATCCTCTTGGACTAAAACCATGGAAATGGTAGAGTATGAAGTAGCTAAGTATAGGAAATAATATCGACTATAGTCAGGGGAGACATGAGTGGTGTACGGGTTAAGGCAAGTTTTAAAGCCTCAAAATATTTGTTTACAGTATCGTCCCACACAAAATCATAACCTTTCTTGAGTAGCCATGTGAATACTTTCGTTAATTCATCATAATTGGGAATGAATCGACGTAAAATTTTTGCTTTCCCTTGCAAATTTTTGAGCTGGCGTAACGTGGAAGGAGGAGGTAGATTGATAATAGACTCAACCTTCAAAGGGTCTACTCGAATCCCATGTATAGACACAATGAAACCAAGAATTTGGTCGGATTCCACACAAAAAACACATTTCTGTGGATTCAAATGTATGCGATAATAACGACAATGTACGAAAATGGCCCATAAATGTGTCGGGTGATCTTGACGATGCATGGGATGCATTGGTATATTGTCAATATAGGGTTGCAAAATGTGCTTAATGTCATGAAAAGTGTAAGACATAGAGTGTTGAAAGGTCACACCAACATTTTTGAGACCAAAGGGCAGTTTCCGGTAAGCGACGGTTCCCCGAGGGAAAATAAAAGAAGTCTTTTGTTGAACCGCTGGTAAAATATTAATTTGATTATAGCTAGAGAAACCATCCATTAATGAGAATATTTTACTCCTGACACAGTCGTCAATGATTTGTTCAATGAAAGGGGCTGGACAATTGTCCTTCTGAAAAGCTTTATTTATATCCCTATAATCTACAAAAACGTGGATCATACCTTATTTCTTATTCACCCGAATGAGATTGGATACCCAATCGGTCAAAGCCACAGGATAGACAAAGTCAACTTTAAGAAGTTTTTCAAATTAAATCTTGATAGAAGTAGCTTTATGTGGCTGGATTGGGAAAACTCTCTACCGAACGGGTTTAACATCTGGATATGTCTTAATCTCATGCACAATGTTATCAAGATCAATACCTGGCATTTCTTAATAACTCTAGGCGAAAACATCACGAAATTTCTGAAAAAGGGATTTATAGGTGTATACCTCATCAGTAGAACTTGAATAACTGATATAAAAAATTTCCATGACTCCAGGTTTAATTGATATGTCAATAGGAACGGTAGGTGAAATTTTACTCAAGTTCCCTTTGTACAAGAAATCATCTGTTGACTCAGAAACTTAATAAATAACAACAACGGTCGACGAAGTCAAAATATGTTGGTAACTCTCTATGGTATCACGTTCTAGTAATATAATAGAATGATGATTCCCATTGTCCCATGGAGTATCTTCCATAGACATGAATGACATGATCATATCATCAGTAGGAAAGATCACGTGGAACAGATATGGAGATGTATCACAGAGAGAAGGAGGAGAGGGGGTTGTCAATTGAATGACTTGATATGCGGATTCGACCAGGCTTAAAGGTAAATTTTCACCGTAACAAAGAAAATCACCAGGGTCAGGTACTATCCATGGGTCATAAGATGCAGGGGTATCACTAAAAGTGGTGGAGATCATGTTAATCGAAGTGAAAAAAGGAGATATATCAGGTGGTGGGATTGGAAATGTACCCATCAAGGTTGAATCTTTTACCAGACCCACACCGACATTCTCATAACCGAGAGGTGTCTTCAAGATAAAAGGAATGTTGCTAGTACAAGAATCAGAATTAAAGAAGGCCAGTTGGTCAACAGTAACGACCTTTCCTTGGTGTAGGAAACGTATCACATGGAAAATGGTAGACACAACTGTGCACATGGAACTGATCCAGCTATGACCAAGTAGAAGATTATAATCAAGAGGTTCATCAAAGCCCTCAACCTATACATTGATCGATTTACTTTCCAACGTAATAGACAACGAGGGAAGAACATCGTAAGGTTTGAAACCTGTACCATTGAAGGCCTTAAGGGTATTGTGTGACACAGTGAGGGAAGGATATCCAATGGCTTTCCAACAAGTAACAGAAATAATGCAAGTTGAGGCTCCTTCGTCAATAAAATTTCTATAGATATTCTTGTTTTCTACAACAACTTGCATCTGAAATGCTAGTTGAGGAGGAAGCCTTGGAATATTCTTTTCCATGTCAAAGATTATTAAATTTGTGTCAATAGGGTCAATTCCACCAATGGCCTTTAACAACGCCTTCCGTTGAGGGAGAAAACTTTGAAGGACTTTGAGAGCCGACATCGCAGAGGGTGCTTGTGCAAGGTCTTCTACAATACTGTAGTTTTGGGAAGCACGTACATGAGGATTAAACGAGGACTTTTGAACAATGCCCTTGGGAGGAGGGTGAAGAACTATATTGACACCCAGTCATTCATGATAAAGAGGATCATTTGTAAGTGAAGTTGGGAGAGGAGTTTGAACCAAAAGGTGGTATATCATGAACTTTCTCCTTCGACGAAGAGTAATATTTGGCTCGAGTTGCGATGGAAACTTCTTTCTTCCTGGAGTCACAAGTACACATAAGGACATAAGATGAGGTATATGGGGAGGGTTGGTCATGAATGACCAATTGGGCCTACTACTGGGAAGGAAATGGTTGTGACAAGACGACAGGTGTAGAAGGCTTCCCGGTCCCTTCGAGGAACTTAGTAACCTCAACGCGTCGTGGGCAATCTTTCATATAATGGTCGCCACCACAAATAAGACAAGGGTAATGAGGCTTACATTTATATTTATCATGAGAGGGTTTTGTTTTGGCTTTATCAGATGGTTGATTGTTATTTTTTTCCTCTTTATTATTACCCTTCCCTTTCTTTTTATTTTGGTTTTTCCCGGTAGGTGCAGATTGAACCGAATTAACTTCGGGGGTTTTACCGACAGAAGGAGTAGGAGTAGGAGCATTATGTACATTAGATGTAGTAGATTTTGGATTGGTGTGACTGGTGTGTGCATACTTATTATCCACATGAAAGGTGCCAATTACACCATCAACAACATGAGAAGTTGTTGAAGGTGTTGGGGTAGGGTTTGTGAAAGGACGAGGAGCATCAGGGATCAAATCATAAAGTGTTCTTGTTTATGAATAAACGAGATCTAAATACTGAGCATGAATAACCGCATGCTCTTCAGTGACAACACCACCCATGGAAACATCACAGGTGATAGGCCCAATGAGTGATTTAGTAAACCACTAAGCCAATAGTTGATCAGGAAGAGGAACTTTGATTAAATGTATTTTTCTCCTCCACTCATGAATGTGATCAGAGATATGAGTGGATGAGAACTATTTGAAAGAAATTTAAATTTCGGTTCTCGTCTTGTATCGAATTGGAAACTAATAATGTGTCAAAAAGGCCATGGCCAAGGTGTTAAAGTCATTAAAGAATCCTCGTGGTAACTCGATGTACCATTTTGTTTCCGAACTCATGAGAGTTCCTTGGAAAAGTTGTAATCTTATGGAGTCGTCCATCAATGAGTTGGAAAAACACCAAAGATGAAAAGTCATAAAATGATTATTCGGGTATTCTCCTGCTCGACCATCAAATTTAGGAATGTTAGACGGTAGTTTGGATGGTATGACATTCCAATAAGGAGAGTGCACAATAGGATCATCCAAAATCCTAGAAAATTATGGTAAACCCAAAGTGGCCAGAAAAGGAAACTATCGGTTCACTTGAGGAAACTGGTAGTTCTGAGGGGGAAGCCCCATAGGTATACCAGTAGGACCATAAGCAGTCTGGAGATAATTAGACAACCATGAAAGATTCGGTTGTGGAGGATTTTGAGGAAGATATCCCACAGGGTTGGGTTGATTAGGTATGTTTCCTTGAAAAGGAACATTAGATTGAAAGTTTTGACCCCATGTGGGATTCAAATAAACTTGATACGGTTGACTGAGGTTAAGGGGGGAAAAATAATTGACTTGAAGATGTTTCCCCCTAGGCAGTTTTTGATTCCCTTGGAAAGGAATATTCCAAGGTTGAGATTGTAACACAAGCACATTTTGTCCATAAACTGGGTTATGGGCTCCAACTTGAGGTTTCCCCCCAATTTGAGTTTGTTCCCCAATCTAAGGTTGTCCCCCAAATTGAGGTTGACCTCTAACAGGAATCTGAAAACTAGAAGTGACAGAAGGACTGATGCCTCCAATTGGATTGGAGCCACTAGGGCTGAGATGATTAGATCCTCCTAATAAAGGCAGAGGAGGAACGTACGACCCTCCAGAGAGAACCTGGGTAGGTGTAGGAACAAAATTACTCACAACATTATACCCAAGAGGAAAAAAGAGTCCAAACCCTTCGAATGGGATCTGGGTAGGGATAGCGATGGAAGAAATCAAAGATTTATACCGAGGGGGAAGTGATGGATTTGGTCTAGGTGGAAGTGGTGTTCCAATAGGAGCTTGAGTGATAACCACATTTTTGGTAGAAACCGTGGTAGTTGGTGGGACCATAATAGAATGGGCCATCTAGAGAGGAAGAATCGAGTGAGAACCAACCAACAATTGGTCTGGAATGACACTGACACTACTGGTAGTACCAATAAAATGGTATGAATCTACCATATAGGTAACAAACATCTCAGCCATTTGTGATGTCATAGGTTGATCAGGACTCGCTCCTAGGTTGTCTTACATATCATGTACTTTCAAATGGAAGAAACTAGGATTAGAAGTTCTGACGGTGTGAGTCAGGGTCCTAAATGATTGACTGTGAAAAAGTGGATCCTCTAGTCCAGATCCTGCGTTAGGTCTGGTAGATACCTCAGTATTCTCAAAAAAAAAATCTCTCTCGACGAGTTTATCCGAAGCAGATGCAGATCTTGTCTAACACTCAACGACAAGTTTTGGGGAAGTCAGAATGCCTCTAAGGAATCTGAAACAATTTGAAATCCCTCCAAAGAGTGTGTGCTTCCAATTTTAGGAGCTACTTCGTTATTGACTACTCCCTCGGGAGAGCCTTCTAGTGAATTAGGAATCAAAGGGAGATACCCTTCTGGATCTTCCCGGGGTATCCCTTGCATCTTACATGAACGACGAAAGCTGATGTTGGCTGATCCAAGTAAAGAATGAAAAAAATCTATGGCCAACTAGGGAAGAAAACAACACTCACCAATAAAATCTAGAAATCAAACTAAGAAAACAAACCTTCTTATTCCGAAGTCACTAGTTGGTGATGAAATCCAACATCAAGAAACTAAAACAAGAAGGGGATGGGATAAATAAGATGGAAAAGTTATTTTGATGACCTGCTTAATGGACTTACACCGTGGTACAAGCTCCCACACATAATCGTGGGTATACCCTCCAAGGATCCTGAGTGAGATTGGCCAACGTCGATTCTAGGTACTGTGAAGACTTGCCCCTCCACAGTCACCTCATGTAAATACCCTAGAGCGATAGGTCACTAAAGTTACCAAATACAACAGTGATTCCTAGGGAACCAGTTGACATTCTAATCCACGTGCAAAGGCAAGGTATCTATCCCGAAATAAACTCAAGAGGCTCCCACACATAATCAGGGGTATACCTTCAAGTGACCCCTAATAATATGCACAACCTTTACACCAAGACTAACAAATTAGGGTGAGTAACTCTGCCAGTCTTAATGTGACCTTGTGATTGAACCTTGTGTTAGAATGGATTCCCAGGATAAAATGTAGCAATTAGAATTGAACTCTCCCTATCACAGGATACTATTGTCTGTTTTTATTATTTGGAGAGTGTTCCTTACAACCTATTCCAAAGCGCTATCCTAGGTAATGTTGGTGAAAAAGATCGCTATAAAATAAAGGTTTTCTAATAAATTTTAAATTTATGTTGAGTTTTAGAGGTTGTTGTTTACTCAAAGGGGAGATGCAAATGAAACTAATGAAGTTGTGACCTTGACCGAAGAAAATGAAATAAGATATGAATGTGCATTTTTTCAATTCAATGAACTCTAATTACAATAGGGAGAAGGTATTTCCTTTGAAGTACAAAATCTACAAATTATAATTTCTTAATTTTGAATGAACACAATTCCAAATAATCATGAACTACAAAATTTTCCAATTCTTCTCTTTAACAAATATTTCAAAGGTAAAAATTCTCTGATGAAATATTACTAAAATGAATAAATGAGTTCAGTTCTTCCTTTCCAAAACAAAATCTGAGATGTAATGACGAAAGGAAAATGTAATCCAAGAAAATCAAGACATTCTCAACACAATTCCCAAATCAAAACTCGTAATATGGACAAAAATGAAAATGATAATAAAGTTTTTGTCAAATACAAACAAAAAGAGTTTCCCAACCAAAAAGAAATCTGGTAAGTGAGATCAATCCAAAACTTTAAATAAACCAAAATACCCTTTGTCAAACAAGCACCCAGATCAAGAACCCGAGATTATATCCTTGAGACAAAGATCAAAAGCAAAAACTTGCAAAATAAAAAAGAAATACTTTAAATCATTGAAAACCAATCACAAGAAAGATTTAAACTCATGAATCAATCAAGCACTGACATCAAAAGTCCACCCCAGGACTCTGAGGAAAATCTGGGTGCAAAAAGATAAATTGATTCACTCCAACAAAATCTATACTAGTCCTCGCAGGCTAGGTATAGGACATAGTGCGACGAGCAAAGGTCATCGCGGGATTCTAGCAGAGTATAGTGCGATGTCATCAAGAAGAGTGAAACGTATGAGGGTCGTCACAGGATTCCAGTATGTTGTAGTGCGACAATATCTGTAAATGAAGAAAAAATGGGAGAAAGGAAAATAATCTAGATGAACTTCCAAACCCAGGGAGTCCATATGGATCACCCACTAACTTAGAGAGTGAATTCAATCAAAGGAAGGTAGTCTAAAAGAAAATGGGAATAAAAAAATCAAAAGGAAGTCGTATCCCCAGTATGGTCACCAATTTTCTTATGGGATCAATCGGTAAATGAGGACATAAAAAAATCTCCCTACATTCACTTAGATCTAGAACCAAACATAATAGAATATGATGCTTTCCCTAAGATCTAACTATTGAGTTCACTATTTAACAAGAGATAGGCAACATATCATTTAAATATCACTTCCTCCTGCCATTTCCATCCTAGCTCCACTCAGGCGCTCATGTGATATTTAATCTGCAAGGGAACACAAGTCAACCAAAGTGAAAGAAATATAATGAACTCAAAAAGAACCTATGTATGTGATCAAGGAGTCATACAATAAAAAAAAACAAGTTTTATGGGAAAGAAACATATCATTTCATTATATTAAAATGAAAGTGGATATTACAACCAAAGCCTTGATGTTGCAAGGTCCCCTTACGATGGCCCTTTTCTCCAACACACACACTTTCTCCAACCTTGAATGAAGAAGATCCATAATGACTTGATGAACTGAAATGAAGCTCTCAAGTAGGAGATGAAGTAGAATTCGTCATCCAATTCTTAGCCTTAGTTTCACCTTAACCTTGCTTAACCTTTTCCATGAGAGATCCCTCTTTAGATGGTTTAAGAGACTAGGATGATCCCACCAAATCAGAGAAGAGAGTAAGATCCAAACCATTCGCACACCACCTCATCTTCTAGAAGATCCCCTTCTAGAACTTTCGTGAAGTTTTGACTTTTCCTCGGCTTTTGACATCGTTGTACCCTAGCTATAGAGCATCCTGTAGAGACATCGCAGTCCATATTTAGGGTAGGGGGTGAAGATCAGGCATCGTTGCACCCTTTGTATAGTGCAGCGTGCTACAACCATTTTTTAATAGAGTTTTTAAGAAGAGAAATCCAACCACCTCCCTCATGGCAAACGACTCTTTTTGGGAACATGAACACATGTTTGGCAATGCATCACTAGGGTGAACAAAAATAATGTGTAACAGTAGGTAATAGTGTTTTTATCTTACTAGAGTTTGTCGACAGTGCTCCCGGTTGCTACAGTGTAACATTGTTGGGTTTTCTACCCTTATTTCTCCTAGATTTCTTTGTTGACTAAGGCAGTTGGATGTCCCCAAATTTGATACCCAGATTTCCTATATCTCCATTCATGCACTTGATTCCTCTAGACTTTGCCTCCTTCCTCATTAGGAAGATATACTAAATGTGATCCAATTGGTCTGGCATAATGGTTTCCATACCTTGTTTTTCCATTGGTCCAAAATGTTCTGAAGGTAAATCCCTTCCCTTTCCATGATGTCACAAAGATCCAGGTCCTCTGTTCTGAACTCAGTGGGTTTCATTTCTAAATATCCATCCCATTCCTTCATTGGGGTATTTACGTGAGGATTTCGGTCTCCTACTAATCCACTTTAATTCTTGTTGGCATCCTGAGTTGATTGATTCTCCATTGCCATGTTTTTCTCTTTCCTTCCAGTTTCCTTCTCCCCTTTCTTCTCATGGGATGTGTCTCTGACCTGAGTTTGATTCTCTGTTAGGCCTTCAAAGCTATTATTTTTTTTTGGAGTTCCTGCTGGGGAGGTTTTATTTTGTTGTCTATTTCCTTTACCTTTGTAATTTGGCTGCACAAAACCTTCTTCATCTTGGGACTGTTTTGATTTTTATTGCTCAATTTTTTTTTTTAGTGGGAACTCCCTGGATAGATGCTCGTGTTCATGACATCTCCTACATCTAAACGCGATCTATTCATAATCAATTTTTTGATTCCATTCCTCATCCCTAAATTCCAATTAGATTTCTTTTGGGGGTGCACCTGAGACATCCATATCAATACAGATTATGGAAAATGAGGTGTATTTTCCTTTTAAGGTGGCATCTAATGCCTTGAAATTTTTTTCTAGTTTATTCCTTATTTCCTATAAGGTGGAAGGTATCCAATAGTGTAAAGGTAGAGAATAAAGTCTGATCCAGACTGTCACACATGTGAAGGTTTCCTTCACTAGGGATAAATTTTCTTTCCAGGGTCGCATAAAAATCCCATCTGAAGCATGAACATAGGGACCGCCTTCAAAACCCTTGTCTATGCCCTCTAGATTCATAAAGACAACTGAAAAAAAACCTTTTGATCCTAGGTGTAGGTCCACCTCTTCGCATGGTTTCCAATGGTATTTGATCAGCTATGTAGGACTTTTTTCATTGGCCATAGGCCCATGAACTTGCATATCAGGCCATGCACCCTCATTTTATCTCTATATTATTGTGTTTTTATATCTTCTAGAGAAAATTTTGGAATCACTTTCATTGTTTTCTTGCATGTATTGTCCCCACCTGATCCCATTGGTTGTATTGGGTATGTCACTTTGTTTTGGTCCTAGATATTCTCTTCCTTGGTTTGTCCTCTTTTCTCATGCCCATCATTTCTATGCATACCTGACGCAGACCCAGAATCCCCC
>JASDQU011312357.1:473-22285 GCA_032191745.1 Picea mariana
GTGAGATCGAACAGAACATAACTTTCTCTCTCTGTCAAGATGAGGATTGTTTTGAGGAAATCATTTAGATAAATCAAGTTGTAGACCTTGTCATTCTAGACCCTCCCCACAATGTTAGGACATGCCTGCAAAGGGAACATGAGGAAGCCACTAACTAATTTTTTGGTCACGCGATGAGTCTTCTGGGGAAAGACAAGGAACCAACACCTGAAGAAATACCTCCCTCTATAAGGAAGATGTTGAAAGTTGAAAGAAAATGAGCAATAAGGCAGGTTGAAGAGAAGTTTTTGCAACATATTCAAGAAGTTATAATTGAGCCATGTAAAGAAAATAAATTTGGTGCCATCAAGAATGAAGAAAAGGCTATCTTCCCAAACAAGACAAAAAGATAAGACTTTGTCAAAGATCATGTCAGCTTGCCCCATCAAGTTCTAGATGAAGGGATTGACAACATTTTCATTTTTGCGAACTCTCTTTTTATAGACGGAGAAAATAAGGATGGATCTTGGGGCTTAGACATCGATGGTGCACACTCAATCTCAGGCTCAGGTGCAGGAATAGGTTTGATATCATTGGATAATGAGACTACCCTTTTCTCGTACATGATTAAGTTTAACTGCACAAACAAAATCGTTGAGTATGAAGCCCTTATTTTGATATGAACAACAAGTCCCTATGTGTAAGAGGAGACTCAGACTTGATCATTTCATAGTTTAACAAGCATTTCACCTCTAATAACCCAAGGTTGAAATAATACATAGATTTTGTCTAGGATGACATGAAGAGATTCGATAACTTTTTGATTGAAGCCATCCCTAGAGAAGAAGATCATTTGGTAGACAACCTTGCCATATCCGTGTCTACCTTACAAATTTTCAAAGAGATCGATCTCTACAAAGTGGAAGTGAATTACAGGCCTTCAATACCTGACAACTTGGAACATTGGCAGGTTTTTGATAAAGAAATCCAGATCTCGCGTTTCCTCCAAAATGAAGGTGAATTGTCGAAAGCACAGATAAACTTGTTTTCAGAAGAAGCAAATATTAAGATCATTGATTTGCTTGACAGACCCTTACCGAAAGGTGTCGTTCCCCTAAAGAGACTTTTTGATCAAAATGACACATATAAGGGGAAGCCGTCAAGAAAATTTGATGACAAGGTCATTGAATTCAATATTGGCACTGAGCAATCCCAAAAAATGGTCAAATTTGGAAAAGGAACAACTTCTGATGAGAGGGAGAATTTGATTTCCCTCATAAGAGAATTTAAAGATGTTTTTTCCTAGTCATATGAGGATTTGAAGGCTTACCAAGAGGACATCTTACAACACAATATTCCCCTTAAGGAAGGCACAAAACCCTTCAAGCATAAGCTTAGGCAAATGAACCCAAAAAATTGCCCCACAAGTCGAAAAAGGAGTGACAAAAGATGGTTGAGGTAGGGATAATCGAGCCCATTAGGTACTCATCTTGGGTGTCCAATCCAGTCATTTTCAGAAAGAAGATTGGTGATATCAGGATATGCGTTGACTTTAGAAATTGAAGCAGGCTTCACTTGAAGACAATTATCCTTTTCCAAACATGGAGTATATTTTGCAAAGGGTCACCGGAGAAAAAATGATGTCCATGCTTGACAACTTTTCAAGATACAACCAGGTGCTCATGAAAGAAGATGACCAACTCAAAACTCCTTTCACCACCCCTTGGGGAACTTACAAGTATTTGAGAATTCCTTTTGGATTGACCAACACAGGAGCCACTTTTCAGCGTGCCATGGATTATTATTTTATGGATTTAATTGGGAAACTTATAAAGATTTACCAGGATGACTTAACCGCTATCTCCAATAAGAGAGGTCAACATATCCAACGCTTAAGAATGATTTTTCAAAGGTGCAAAGAATATGACATTTCTCTTCATCCTAAGAAGTCAATTTTTTGTGTGGATAAAGGAAAGTTATTAGGCCATATCATTTCCAAAGACGAGATCTCGATAGACCCTTCCAGAATTGAAGCCATCAAGAAGATCCCTCTCCCTAAAGATAATAAGGCAATGCAATCCTTCTTTGGATAGATCAACTTCATAAGGAGGTCATTCCAAAATTTGCCGAAATCATGAAACTACTAAATCACTTATTAAAAAAAGATTTTCTTTTCAAGTGGGACAATGAAGGAAATATGGCTTTCCAATGTATCAAAGAGGCAATAACTATCGCACCAGTCCCGACCAACCCAGATTTCACTAAAGACTTCATCATATTCTCTTTCTCTTCAAAGGATACCATCACATGAGTTCTTTTGCAAAAAAATGATCAAGGAAATGAACAGTCGATCACTTTCATGATCAATACCCTTAGAGACTCAGAGTTAAATTACACCATTATGGAGAAACAAGCCTATACTCTTGTCAAGTCCCTAAAGCATTTTATAACTTATGTGGGATACAACAAGATTATATCTTTTGTCCCTTACCTATCCGTAAATGATGTTTTATCACAACGAGATTGTCTTGGATCAAGGGGAAAATGGGTTTCACGGATACAAGAATACTACTTGGAGATCAAACCATCCAAGATAATAAAAGGCCAAGGGTTAGATAGGATGTTGATAGAAAGCAATCAATAAGCCATCAAGATGGGAGAAAGGGAAAAAATTAACGTTATGGTAAACAAAATTGAGAATGATGAGTGGTATTTAGATATCATTTATTACTTGAAGAATCTTACTTGCCTTGGTCATTTGGTCGATCATAAGAGGAGATCCCTAAGGCTCAAATCCATGAAGTATTGTTTGACACAAGATGGTCTTGGATGGAGGAACCCCGATGGGGTAATCCTTAGGTGTGTGAATAAGTAAGAAGCAAACAAGTTACTCATTGATTTTCACTCAGGGTATTGTGGAGGCCACTTCGTGGCTCACACTACTTCCCATAATATCCTAAGGGAAGGATATTATCGGTCCAATATTTTCTTCAACACGCATTGATACGTTAGATCTTGTCAGTTCTTTTCTAGGAAACAATGCCTCCCTACCCTCCCTCTTAAACCAGTCGTCGTAGAAGCACCTTTTCAACAATGGGGACTGGATTTCATTGGCGAGTTCAAGGACAACTCTAGTAATGGTTACTAATGGGTTTTAACTTCCACATATTACTTCAACGGATGGGTGGAAGCCATGCCAATGAATAAAGCAACATAAGAGGTCGTGATGAAATTCTTTGAGGAAAAAATTATCACTAGATTTGGCGTTCCTACCAAGATAACCACAGATAACGTCAAGGATTTTAGCTTGATGGTGCCTAATGAGTTATGTTCCAAATATGGAATTGTCTTGTTAAAGTCCTCAAATTATTATCCTTAAGGAAATGGACTAGCATGGTTCAACAATAAGAATATTATGAATATTGTAAAGAATATTGTTGGAGAGAACAAGAAAATTTGGGATAGCAAGATCAAGTATGCATTGTTGGAAGACCACATAACTACTAAGACCTCTACAAGGAAAACCCCTTTCGAATTGGTTTACAGGATAGAAGCACGCCTACCTACAAAATTCCATATTCTAGCCTTGCAAGTAGCTCAACACTTCGCCAAGGATAAAGAAGCATTGCAGGGGCGAATTGATCAACTCATAGAGTTGGATGAAACTCGAAGAATGGCCTTTGATCAAATGGAAAAGAACCAACAGAAAATAAAAGGGTCTTTTGACCGTAAAGCAAGGCAAAGAGATTTCAAGAAAGGAGACAAGGTCCTAATGTGGGATAAAAGGAGAGAAAAACCTGGAATGCATCAAAAGTTTGATAGTCTGTGGTTGGGACCCTACAAGATAGAAGAGATATCCGGGTTAGATTCCTTTTATTTGTCCACAATAGAAGGGAGGAGGATGCCATTGATGGTAAATGGATCCCTCCTCAAACATGATTTCCAAGGTGGTACTTGACTTCTTTAGGGCCCAGGCCCTAGGTAAGTAGGTAGGTCATCTTGCTTTCTTGCATTTTCATTTTTATTACTCATGGTAGTTTAGTTGCATCTCATGTTTCATTTTTCTTTACTTGCATATTGCTTTCATCATATTGCATATTTAGCTTAGAAATTTTTGAAAGAATGCAAAATTTTCTTTTCTAGATTAGTTGCTACTTTTGAGATTTGATTTTGATATATATGGATGAAGGGTGACAAAACCACCCTAGATTTTATGATTGTATGTTTCAGTGTAGGCATAGGTCCAACCAGGAGATGTTGCGGTTCTCATGCACTCTATGACGAGTACATGTCCCCAAGTAGGAGCCAAATGTTATCCCCATTTCCTAGGGATACCTAAGGAGATGATGTCTCGAGGCCCTCAAGTTGCAGACATGGAGTACCGAGAGACAGATGGATGACAACGTCCATTTGCAAAGACAGAGGCCCACCTCACCACCACAGATCTCATATTCATCATGATGGTATCTTCCACACCAACTTGCTTCCGAAAGACATTAGGTCTTGCTCCATGAGGTACAAGCCAAGTATTATGGTGAGTGTCATTTCAATATTTGAGACATTTGAGTCTGTTGCATTTAAAATCTTCTTTTGATTATGTAATGTCTCCTTGGAAGTTATGCTCCTTGCCCTGTTTCACCTTGGTGGTTGACATTGCGCCCTAGTAAGTGTTCACCCTTAGGGATGGGTTTGCTAATGGGAGGTCCCCTTGATGAGTCATTATGCCATTCCCAATCATACTTACCACTTTCCACACTTCATCCCCTCACCTCTTTATCTTTTGGGATTTTTGGGTGCACTGACCCAAGAAGGGATTGTCCCTCATTTCATGGGAAGAAGGGAATGAAGGCCCAGAGGGAATGTACCTGGAAAAAGATAAAATCCAAATAATAACCTTCTAGATGCTCACCCAAAGAGATCTTGAGAACAATGAAAATTTTCTCTTAAAAAATCAAAGACCTACAAAAGCAAATTCACATTATATAAATGTCCCACTTGTTGAGGTGTGTATACTCATGCAGTGTCCCTTTCTTTCCATGCATATGGCACTCTGTGTACCTCTAGCTTCAAGTGACACTGTGGTACTGACCCCCAAGCTATATGTTACCCCATAGGGAGTACTCAGTTGTTTGGACCTTAATTAATTAATTACATTAAATGGGCTTGGAAAAATGATGCATTGAAAACGAAAGTGCAACACACCCTCTACAAAGGCACCCATAAATGAGACACTACGATCCCTTTATGTCATGAACCCCATGCCAAAAAGTCTTGCCCCAATCCACTTCACCTTATTCACATGGCTTAGAGGGGGGTCCACCTGGGAAACACTCCTTGACTTAGGGGATGATTCACCCAATAGGTCACTTTGTCAACCCTCCCATACCTAAACTTGGCAAATTGCATAGGGTCTTTGAGCACTTGTTTAATCCAATGAGGTCGTTTTTGATGCACATGCTTGGGTGACTCTTTTATTAACTTGATTTACTTATCATGATGCATTTGACTTGAGATCCTTGGAGGACGTATTCGTTGTCTTTGGAGGACCTTGCTTGGTGGACAATTTTGGAGGAACAAGCCTGACTTGGGCTTCCTTGGGGAATGAAGCCCACATGATGGATACCATGGCTCACACACCTGATGATGATGACAACCTTTAGAGGCTTGAGAGATACATTGGATTAACTCACCTAGCCGCTGCAAGCCCAACATTTGGCCTTTGGAGGTCAAAACGTCACCTTTAGAGGGCTTGACGTCACCCTAGGGCTAGGGTTTGGTGTGGTGGTGTGGCTAACTTGACACTTGCCACCTTTTAGATGGAGGGAGACCTTGGCTTCATGGAGGAGACCCTAGCGCTTGAGAGGGAGGCCTTTGGAGGCCCAACGTTTCATCTCCAAGCTCAATGATTTGCTAGAAGTGACAAAACATTTCCCTAAAGGGGTGATGCCATGCTTCTTTTAGGGTTTATTATGTGCGAAGTCAAATTTAAAATTGTAATGGGGAAAAGTAAGGGTCGCTGACCCCTTACTTTGTGGTTTACCCTAAAGTTAAGTGGACAAACACTTTTTAGAACTTTTGCATAAATAATGATCATTTCCTTTTCATTTTCATCATAGCTCTCCCATCCTGGAGAAGATACTTGGCTGAAATTTGCACCCCTCTTGGGAAATTTTACATCTCTCTCTTTTACTTGCTCATGTGATGGTTTTTCTTTGCTATTGGATGGAGAAGTGATGCACTATCTCTCTTGGAGGCTAATTCTTGCATTGTGGTAGATTTTTCTTGGTTAAAGAGGAGTTTATGTTGTTGATTCTTGGACTAGGTTAGGCATCTATGCTTTGTTGTTGCATTCTTTCTTAGTTGCAAGGTTGATTTTCTAAGCTCTTGGTGAGTATAATGGCATACAACCCCATTAAACATATCATAATTGTCTTGAATTAATTATTGCACAAAGGGTTACTAGAATGAGTAAAAGGACTTACACCCTCCTAGTAGTTCCTTGCTAACCTTGCTTGCCTTAGGGAATAAAAGGGTTTACACCCCTAAGGAAGTGGTGAAGCTAGCTCATTCATTTAAAGACTCCATAACCCAATAGTTTTAGACACTAATCTCTTGCATTGGAGAAATAAAATCATTGCATTGCTATACGTGAAAATACGAGATATTGAAATTGTCTTAGTTGGAATCTTTTTTATGTGGTTTAAGCTTGCTAAGGCCCATATGGCGTCTTGATTGGCTAAGGATACTTACTCCTGTTATAACATTAAAGATACAACCATTAGGGCTACAACAAATTGCTCTTAACTCTTACTTTATCTCTCTTGTCAGCCACCAAAATTTGCTAGAAATATGCCATAATAATCTACTTGACATTGTGCATCTCTTGGGTGGTTTACTTGTAATTTTTGGTGGTTGGAAATCTCTGTTGTAACAATATTTTGCTACAACCATAAGGCTGTTACAATATCTCTGCAATAACATCTTTGAATAACCCTCTAATACCATTGGATTTTGTGCTAAAATATTGGGAATTAATCTATTTGTTTTATGCTTCATTTCTCAATAAATATTTGATGCTTTGAGTGGTTATATCTATGGTAATTAGCTTTATTTCTTGCTAATATATATTCTTGTTTACTGTAGTAGTTTGGGACAACAAGCTTAACTTGCTAGTCCACTTAATCTTTAGACTTGTATGCTCGTCTCTTCTTGTGTCTCAGGCAGTTACAACTATCTTCTGCAGGTACACTACTTCTTGGCAACCTTCCCTCATCAACGAGACCACATCCCAAGCCTTCCATCGCTCCACAACTTGACCTATAGGGGCTTCACTTCCATAACCTCACTTTCCAATTCATTTACCCTTAGGATCACTCGAGATTCCCCCTTGTGTTGGCTTTATCCTTCACTAAAGCGAGGGGAAGGTTTATCAAAGGTGAACAATGAATAGACTCTCCCACAATTATCATCATCTTGTGGATTGGGTCGGGCTTTTCCCCAACCTATAGTTTATGCAATAACAATGTCGAAAGGGCCGATATCTTTAAGGTTTTGTTGGTGAATTAATGCTGAACCCCGAGTTTATCCACTGTGCGTCAACATATATAAGAAAAGTTCATCACTAGCTTTTTTCTCTTTGCACAATACTATATGTTATTACTAGATATTGATATCTTTTTTCATGAAGATATAAATAGGTCCATCTAGAACATTTTTTGAACAACAATACTACAATAATGCCACATGCATCTATCTCTATAATTTTATTATATTAATAAAATTAATTATTTTTTTGGAAATTTTTTTAATAATTTTCAAAAAATAGCTCAATATTATAATATATATATATATATATATTTTATATATAATAAATTAAAATAATATTTTTCATAATTATTTATATATTAAAATAAAATAATTTACCATCATGTAAACCTTACGAAAGTCTTTGCTTTACTCAATTCGAATCATGGTTATTTGGAAGACAATCTTGAAATAAATGGAATTGGGACCTTTTAACATATGTTATAAATCATGAAATATATGGAATTGGCATCTTTTAACATCTTCTTTATAAGTCATCATGAATAAATAGAATTAGCATCACAACAATTGGCATTACAATATTTTAATACATCTTTTTATGAGTTATGAAATAAATGGATAGACTTGGCAGTACAATGTTTTTATTATTTATGCCCTTTGGTTAAGCATATTAGGTTTTTTAAGTTTAATACTAACTATCAAAAACATGCTACAAAGTATATTAAATTTTAAATTCAATATTATTTTCAATAAATTAGAAAATAGTTAATGCTTCAACAAAGTTAATTTGTACTCGACATGGAGCCATCCCAACGATAAATTAATGGCAACTTCCATTTTTGTAAGAATGGAATGAAATTTCCCCAATGATTTCACATATTTATCATTGAAGAGGCTGAATCACACATTTATCAATGAAGAGGTTGAATTGACACTATATTCCGACTTTTAAAGCGAGCAAGGCACATTTAGCTTTTGGCCGATAACTCTACTACAACAATACATTACAAAGTATATACTACGCGACCCGTCTTAAATCCGTAAGTATCAACATCCCTGTAAGAATATGTTGGTTATGATTTAAGTCTAGAGGAGTTATATCAATAATAATGGTAATTGTAGTTGCTTTTGGGGTGTAGAATAGTTGGTGATATGTTGGTTATGATTTAAGTCTAGAGGAGTTATATCAATAATAATGGTAATTGTAGTTGTTTTGGGGGTGTAGAATAGTCGGTGATAGAGTGTACTGTTAAGGCACTTCATTATGTAAAGTTATCGGTTCGAAACCCTTGATTAGCCTTGTGTGCCGCGTGAAGGGCCATCCTGGATTATAATGGTAATAGTTGGATAACATGACCGCGTGTCACGTGAGTACGTGCCCAACTAACTACTGATTTCCCTAGTTAATAAAAAAATAAAATAATGATAATCGTAGCGCATATCTATGTAGTTATTTTTAACTATGATTTTAGATAAGAATGAAGTTAATAAGAGCTTTAAGATAATAAGACAAAAGGTGTCTTTGCTTTGAGGTCAATGGAAGGTATTGGAAGATAATTTAAGCACATAATGCAAGTATAAATCCCACTTGCTTTGGTTCTAAGTGAAGTCAAAAGGCTTTGGTTTCAAAATTAGATGTATAAGTGTGATATTATTTTTTACAAAGTCAAATAAAAACTATTTATTTTTGGCAAAACAAGAAAGAAATTAAATGTGTTTAATAACTTGTCATGTTTATCAATCGTAGATGTATTAGCGTTAAACTTTAAAGAAATGGACCATCAAAGTTTGATCAAACATGGTACAAATTATAGACAATGGGTCTCTTTTCACTAAATGGCTAAAGTGTTCATCTCAAATAACTTTGGCCCTCAAAATGGTTAGTAAACATGGTACAAATTATAGACAAGGAGTCACTTTTCACTAAATGGCTAGAGTTTTCATCTCAAATAACTTTGGCCCTCAAAATTGTCAGCCTTAAAGAAGAGAGATATGACAAAGCAACATAAGTCTTCTGACAAAACATCTTGAAATCTATTTAACCATAAAATCATGTAACCTTATTTCCATGTGTAATCAATTAGGACTTGCTACTTTACGTTGTTTAGTTGAGGGTTTTGCTTCCAATTCTTTTATAATTTCCAACTTAATGAAAAGAAATTTGTGTTGAACACATTTGTGCATATAATGACGGGGATAGAAAATAATGAATACAATTATAATATAAATGGTTTGGTCATATATCTTTTATATATATATGTTTTCTAAAATTTGCAATTAAGGTTAACAACTGGTCTCATGTACGGGACTAAGACTAGATGCTACTTGATATCATTTGACACTTTCTTTAGAGCCTTAACAATGACTAGATAGGGATATTATGTATCTTGCAAATGCTATCCGAATTGAAACTGCCTTATGATCCTAAAGTATGACCTAAAACTGTTTTTGATTGGCTAAGAGTTTATCTTCCTTAGATGTGAGGAAACATAAAACTTTCTATTTTTTTGTTTCTTTTTTAGGAAATCCTTAGTTGTGGTAGAATTTGCCACTTTTATAAAGTGGATTAGTTCTTGAATGCCCTTCCATTAAGGTGTCTTACGATTCTACACTCTAATATTTCTTCCAAGAAAATTCTTGAAATACTTGTTTGTCTCCATTTTAACTTTGGGCAAGAAGTCACCCAGGGACCATACTTAAAGCATGCTTTGGCTCTCAAAGCTACTTGCTTGTAGTCCAATCTTTGCTTCCAAACCTTGTCATCTATCTAAATATCTTTAAGTCGTCTAGACCTTGTCAATAACCTCATTCAACATGTCTTCAAATAATATATTTGTGAAATCCACCTTTACAAACAACTTAGCATAACTTGTCATTCAACATGTCTTCAAATAATATATTTGTGAAATCCACCTTTACAAACAACTTAGCATAACTTGTAATATACTTATTTTTTTGTTTTTGAAAACACAAATAAAACTTTCTTAAAACATTTTAGAAAACATCCATAAATTTAGATACATAGAAGTATATAAATAGAATGAAGATCTTTCCTACATTAAAGCTAAAGCTAATAATTTAACAAAATGATTAAAAAAAGATTTAAACCCTAACATAATACATACTATTAAACTGTTAAAATAAAAATATATTTAAAACTTACACTTCACATTTATAATGAATTTACCAATACAATCTATGATGATCCCCTATTATTTAATAAAACATAATTATTTCAAAATCTTTGATTTAGTCTTTTGGTTTTATATTTACAAGAACAAAATTTAAAGTTGATAGTATGATTCATTGTATTATTTATACCTCTCTTTAATATTTATAGTGTTTTTACGAATAGACTATATATGATAATCTCCCATAACATATTTATTTTAAAAGATTTTATTTATTATTTCAAATTACATTTGTTTATATTTACAAAGTGTTAACACTAGGAATTACTCTCAGATTCCTCAGATTGCACAGAGGATAAGCTCAGTACCCATCATGTTATATATAAATGTAAATGAGTATTTAAAATGTCAAATGAATAAGACTCGAGATAATAATGTTTTAACTCAGAAATATGGACTAACATGCACAAGCAATTGAGGTCTTGATCAACTTCAGTCAATGAGTGGGAGTAAAGGTGAATAGGAGGAAGATTTTAGTGAGGAAAATGCAGAGCTCTGCTATGGACATCAGGTCTTCCAACAGCCCAAGGAGGAAAAACTCAAACACAAGATCTTCTTAAATTCAAAGTTTAAAGAACATTGAAGAACATCATAACAATACTATAATCAAACATTCATCATAATACAACTATAACAATCTCAAGTGAATCATTCAATCATGAACACTTCAATATAAGAGGCAATACGATGGAATAAGAGAAATCGACTTATATTAATAAAAAATTCTCAAGTCAAGTACATAACCAGAGAACCAATATGCTTCATCAAAATATTACAATAAGGGAGCCTAGTTCAACCATTTGAACCCACTAAAACATTTGGAATGTCTATTTATAACCAAAAGGGAAGGCAACAACTAGAGGTGTGAGCTGGCCTTCCTCCAATAGGATTCTCTAAATCAGTTATTCAAACTAACAACTGTGCTAACAACTATGATACAAAAAAGGAAATATGTTGGCAACTGATCCAACAAACTTTTAACTAACATTGTCTTCATTGATGCACATCCCTTTCCATGCCAAGTGTCTTACAGAGGTTGTAAGTTGTCATCATGCTGCCACCTTTGATCTTAGCCATTCTCCATATCAATAGCCACCCACGAGAGTGATAACTCGAACCCCTTGATTCCAAGTACCAATTGGTAGCGTCGTTCAGTAGCACATTGGGTAGTGAGTTTTTTGTAGCACCTTCACAAAATACTCTGCACATTTCGTATAACAGCTCCAAAACAGGCTTGTAGAATGGATAGCGCCGAGTTTGTATATCTCTGTGTATAATTTGGTAGCGCCATACTTCAATCACCTCTGCAGAGTTTGTAGCGCCATACTTCAATCACCTCTGCGGAATTTGTAGCACTAGTCATCAAAACGATCCTGCAGAATGGGTAGTGCCTGTCATCACAACAAATTTGGTAGCGCCACTGTAATATATCCCTGTGAATTCGATAGCGCCATCGTTCAGTCTCAAGAGATTTGGTAGCATTGTAGGTAGCAAACTAGCAGGATATGCTATATTAGACGATTCTGCAGCGCCATAGTGCTACAGAATGTTTGTTCTCTTTATGTATGAGGAGATTAATCTTTTGAAAAGCACAAAAAACCTTGAGTTGATAGGTTAGGAGCATGTAAATGCCTGTATAAATGGAAAAAAATAATACATCTTTGATCACTTACTCTTGCAAAAAGAGACCATTCTAAAATATCGAGCTTACATTCCCCCAATCATTTCATCACCCTGACACTCCTTCTTGTGGAAGGAGGACTTCTTTCTGGCACATCAACATGCTTTCCTTTTGTAGTGACAGGCTTCTTAACTACAGGTGTGCTTTTCTTCACTACTGGTTTCTCCTTTTCAATGGCATCTTCAACATGCACATTCAAATTCCTCTGGGCCACTTCATCCTTGAAGTGTTGCAATTATGCCTTGAGTTTTATGTTCTGAGACTAAAAGTTTATGTTTTGCCTATAGAGGTTCTTGAGTTGTTTATGGAGAGGAAGAGCTCTTCTAGTTGCAAATCTTGCCAAATAAAGAGTGTTGTTGTAATTATCCATGAGCTCCTTCATCTTAATCCTTTCAAATAAACCCTTTGATTTCAAGCGAGCAACCTCCTTCCTAGCCTCCCCGAGCTGTCTAATCAATCTTTTGAAGGTTTGATTGCTAGGTGTAGTGCTAATGTTGATAATCTCAACAAGATTCTTCATGGCTTCACCTTCATCTTTTTGTTGTTCAGGGGCTTTGTCTACCATTTCAATAAGATTCTCAATGCCTTTGCCCTTATCCCTCTTTCTCTTCAGAATAGAAACCTTTGGTAGGACTTGTGCTTCAACAACTCCCTTGAGAGCTGATGATCCTGTGAAAGGTTTCCTGACCTTTGTGCTAGCTGCCGAGGGAGATGAAGATAAATGCAATTTTCTTCCGTTCTTGGTTGTGGCTTTAGTAGATGAAGGGACCTCTTCCAATTCTAGTGCAGGAGGAGGTGAAGAGTCGCTCTGTGGAGAATGATATACCTCATTGTCTGCTTCTTCAACTTCCTTAACAACCTCTTTGCCTTAAGCAATGGATTTACTCTTTCTTTTCTTGCTTGTCCCTGTTGGAGCATCACTAGTAGATGGCAAATGACTTTGCATCTCAGACTGAGGAGTTGAAGTTGTTTCCAACTTCATGTGAGAAGAAACAATGAATTGCTCCCAAGGAATGTTCCTATTTTTCAATTCTTCAATTACCAACATTCTATTCAATCCAGAATGAAAGACACTAGTATTCACAACATTGGATTTGGCTTGGAATCTGTCAGACATCGTCCCCATGCTCCTCAACAAGTAGAAAGGGATATTCATTTCATCTTTACTAGTAAAATGAAGAAGAAGCCTTATATGGTACTGGTATAACATATTAAACCTCCCCTCACATGTGAAGTATCTCTAGATGATCTTCAACATCTTGTCAAAACCTTCAACTAGATGACTTCTAGGAACCCCCTTGGACAAGTTGTGAGTTTGATAATTTGGCTTGAGGAAGTCTTTGGAGAAGGCAACATTCAAAGTCATGGATTTAAACCATCTCTCCCCGGTGTTAGGAATCCCTATGACTGCTGCAATAGAGGCTCCATACACCTCAAACTCTAGATCTCCTACCTTAGTCTTAAGGCCATCAAAATGTGAGGCAAATTGTTTTTCCACTTCAGGATGTCCCCTCTGCATGTTTTGGCAGAAAGAGAGGCAACCCACCCTTTGAAAAACTTCCCTAACCATTGGCTCTGCCTCAAATAAATGCATGTCGGAGGGTTGAGTTCTGACCAAAGTGCCTCCCTTGTCAGATTTATTCTTCTAAGGTGTCTCCATGGGTCAAGATAAGAGGTTAAAGGCTATGGTGCAGTGAAGGCTAGGAGAGAAAACAGAGGCAGACTTCAATGAGAGAATGACAGTGAACAATGGTTGCTTTTTCCTAGGATTCTCCTCTAACTCACACTGTTTTGATGGTTTTTAGAAAGCAAGAAATGCAAATTTCCCTTCGCTTATTGTCTATAGATCTCAAACTGAAGAATAACAATATAGTGAAGGAAAACTACTACAATGGTCTCTGAAAACCTGGCTAAGGCAGCTTATGCAAGCAACACATCTATAATTGTGTCAAATCAAGCAATTGATCTTAAGCATGAACATGAGATGGTTGTAGAATGGAAGTTCAATCATACTTTGCTTCAAGATAAGCTAATGTTGTGCAAGTACTTCAAACATTTTAAGCTCATTTGCAGTCATATTTCTGATGTTATCGTTGCTAATGTTTTCAACATGGATGGTAGTGGCTTCAGTAAGATGTGAAAAAGTACAAGTGGTTAATCATATGCTGTCAGTTGTCATGGTTGTTTTGCAATTGATCTTGATGAGACAGGTGCACGAGACAGAGTTTAAATACAAAGAACAAGTGGGGTGGCCTATCCGGCATTTGATGACTGGTTAATACCCTTTTGGATGACCAAAAGGTCTTAGTGGGGAGGCATGATCCAAAATGGATCTAGGAAGGCCTAAAAATCAAAGTTCTCGGAATCAGACGAAACCAGTTCCATTGTGTCTGTATAGTCGCGTTGATTTTGGCCATATAATTTTTTTCGCAGATGGACGTCGTATGCGAAAGTTATCGCATTCTGACCGATTTCCCAAACAGATAAAAAAGTCAATAGGTCATATGTTGATGTCAGCAATACGATAGGTGATGTCATCATGAAGTCATGATGACATCATCATGTTGACGTGGCATCACCAGGAGGTGACACTTGTCACTCAAAATTGGCATTTTCGGGCTAAGTTGGCACCTATACAGATTTGACACGTGGCATTGTACGGATGACACGTGGCAGTCTCTACATGACGTGGCCCAATAGCAGACTGACACATGGCGATACGGATGACAATTGGGTTGTACGGATGTTGTCGTGGTAGGGTGACTGTGCAGTACATATGATGACGTGGAACGACACATGGTTGTATGACAGGTGACGTGGCATGTAATTGGGTTATATGGACGCTGACGTGGCATGTGACTAGGTTGGACGACGATGAAGTGGCATGCTGACTGTACATTCACTGGATTGTTAACTGTGTTGGTGACTATGTGGTATGGTCCAATCACAGGGTGACACGTGGGCCAATCAGAGGGCGCCACATGGCACCCTGGATTTAGCCAATGTCGACTAGTTTAGAAATTTGTTATGGCTTATGGGGGATTCGAACCCCTGACCTCCGTGGGCACCAATGCTTTCGTGAAAGGGGGCAGACCGATCGGGCTAGGGTGGTGCTTGTTAAACCACATGACACATTTCCCTTTTGAGTTAGCGGTGGCGCGTAGTTTGGGATAGGCCCTGGTCGGCTGGGGCTAGCCCTAACCGACCAGGGGCTAAGCCGAGAGATGTGGGCACGTGGAGTGAGGGCTTGGCCACATGGGCCATAGCCATGAGACTAGGAGCTACGACCGGAGGGTCCAGCGCGCAGTTACTAGCCCTAGAACACATGGCCTGTCCCATGCGACCAGGGGCAAGGAGAAAAGGGGTTGCGCCTTATATTTGTTCAATTTTGGGGTTTTTTGTATAGTTTTTGGATTTTTCTATAATTATAAGCTTGTTTTTAAATGGATTTTACCCAATATTGGGAGATCTGGAGCCTGATTTGAGGCCAGAGCTTAGGAGGAAGTTGGGAGGTTGATGCCCACTTCAAATCTATATAAACCAGGGGTTGTTGGAAACATTAGGGAGGTTCAAAACATGAGAAATGTTGAGGAATTTGACAACCAAAGCCATTTTTATGCAAGGAAGCCATTGAGGAGGGGAAATTTGCGGGCCAATTCTAGGAGCTACGCTCAACCGTTTTCAGTGTCGTCAGTTGTGTTGCATTCTTGAGGTCGAGCAGAACACAGCCAGACCGGTTTGTAATCCATTTGACACTTTTCTGATGTACTTTTGAAGTATTGAAGAGAAATAAGAAAGCCTCACCCACTGAGACAAAGGCCCAAAGATGTAGGCAATCTTGCCAAACTTCGTTAACAACTTTGTTGTTATGGTTTGCTGATTCTTTGTGCTTAATTTTAGATCTGCATTTTTTATTATGGATGCTATGATATATCATTAATTTCTTCTTCTTTCATCAATTCCTAATTGGTTAATGAACTCATGCTTTAAAACTTAACCAAGTCTTTAAAATATCATTTCGGATCACCTTTGTACCTAGCTTTTGAGTCCATCTTAAATCATCGATATGCACTTGCCTATAGTGGTCCATATGCTTATACCCATAGTGAATAGATCCAGAACCCCATAGTCATTCTTCAACCACTCTTGTGAGGGAGTCCAGGCTAACCTAGCTTTGATACCACATGTTAGAAACCAAGAGAAACCATAGAAGAAAAGTAATCACAAAAAAACAAACACATGAAAACAAACACAAAAGAGTAAATATTTACACTGAAAATCCTTTATCGGGAAAACTAACATGTGGTTGCAGAGTGAAATAATTTGTCCATCATCCGGGCTGTGAAGGCCATGATTCATGATCATGACTTGTTAATGTTTCTTTTGACATATACATACAACACATCAATGCAAATCGAAAATTGGTGTCCTAATAGGATCTTGGAGGACAAGACACCATAATAGGCATTTACTTGTGTGAAGCTAGAGGTGATAAACCCTTCTATGGAATGGATTTATTTGTAGGTTACAATGATATTTCAAAGGCCTACAAGGTCTATATTCCAAAGTAGAAGAAGACAATAGTGAGCACAAATGTAAATTTTGAGGAAGACTTTGCATCTAGAAAGTCCCATGAGCCTATTCCATTGAAGAAGGATTAGGAGCAGGAAACTCTGAAGGTTGAGCCAAGGTCATTAGTGACTTCTAGAGTCGTACAACAACCTTCAGGGGAAGAGGAGGAGATAGTAACCCCTTCCACTTCTGCCAGGAGACCTCGATGGCTCACTCAGACATTGAGGGATGCTCAAGATTACGTGGAGGCTCCTAGGAGAACATTTAGAGACATCAAACCTTCAAACAAGTTTCAAGACTACATGGAATTGATGAGTAGCATCATATATTTTGATCCTTCCAGTTTTCAAAAGGAAACATACCAATAGGTATGGAAGGATTCCATGGTGGAGTACACCTCCATCATGAAGAATGATGTTTGGGAAGTAGTGACAAGAGCGAAGAGAAAGTCAATAGTGAGTTCCAGGTGGCTCTACAAGATCAAGCATGCAAAAGATGGTAGCATTGAGAATTTCAGGGCGACGTTCGTGGAGAGAGGGTTCTCACAAAAAGAGGGAGTGGAATATGAGGAGACATTTTCTCTAGTCGCCAGGTACGCTTCCATTAGAGTAGTTATGTCCTTAGTTTCATTCATGGGATGGAGGATACATCATATGGTTGTGAAGACAACTTTCCTTAATGGGATCATTGAGGAAGAAGTGTACATAGAGTAGCCTTAGGGCTTTGAGGTAAATGGGAAGGAGTCCCATGTTTGTAGGCTTAAGAAAGCCTTGTATTGACTCAAACAGGGACTAAGAGCATTGTATTCCAGGTTGTTGGATATCTGCAGATTATGGGCTTCACCAAAAGAGAAGCATATCCTAACTTATATTATATTTGTTGGGTCTAATTTACTTGTTTTGGTGATGTATGTAGATGACTTGTTTATTATAGGTGTATAGAAGCTCATTGTAGGGTGAAAAGAAGACATCACAACTGAGTTCAAGATGAAGGACATCGACATGATGCATTACTTCTTGGGTTTGAGGTTTGGAAAAGACCATGAAATATTTTCCTTGGGCAAGGTAAGTATAAAATTGAGATAGTGAAGAGGTTTCAAATGAAGTACCACAATCCTACCCGTGATCACTAATTTGAAGAAGGTGACAACTTTAGATTCAAAGTGGGCAGATCCCACATTGTACAGGTAGTTGATAGGTTCTTTGATGTATTTGGTCAACACTAGACTAGATACATGTTTTGCAGTGTTCACCTTGAGTCCATTCATGGTAGAGCCGGGGTAGGAGCATTGGATAATAACAAAACATGTGCTCAGATACTTAAAGGGAACAATGGAGTATGGTTTGAGATATCTTATAGATAGTGAAGTGAAGTTGTAGGGGTATTCAAACTTAGATTGGGAAGGATTTGCAGAAGACAAGAAGAGCACCTCAAGGTGTTGTTTTAGCTTGGGTTCAACAATGATATCCTAGCTTAGTAGGAAACAAGCTTCCATGGCACTTAGCTTAGCAGAGACAAAATACATGTGGCTAGTACTGCTAGTTATGAGGCCTTTTAACTTCGCAAGTTACTTTCGAGATTGTTTGATCAAGAGTTGGACCCCACAATCATTTACTGTGATAATAAGAGTTGTATCAAACTCTCTAAGAATCTAGCGTTTCATGACAATTCCAAACACATAGAGATCATATATCACTTCATAAGAGACATRATTTAGAAGGGAGCAATGAAGCTCCAGTGTATTCYCACAAATCAAYAGTAATATGATATYTTGACMGAACCCTTAGCAAAAGCAAAGTTTAAATCATTYAGAGRCATACTTGGATTGGTGTAGAATTATGTCCTCGCTAAGAGGGAATGTTGAAAAATGTAGCTCAAGTTTGAACTTCTTGCATAGGTTCAATGTGAACATGCAAGAAGTGGGAAATTTTTTTAATGACCACTTAGGAAAAGCGATAAATAATTATATCTTGTAATTTCACTTTAAAAATAAAGAAAARTGAAAGTCTAATGTTTTGAAGTCAACTAGTCTTAGGAATCTAAATAAAATGTTCTASAAGTTCTAGAACGTTAGCGACTTAGAATATAATTTAATCTTAGCTATACATCTCAAGATTAAGATAGGYGGCTGCTAGGACYGRGGAGATTAGTTACCTTATATCAAAGCATAAATATCACAAGATAGGAGAGGTCAAGCACACATATGAGAAGACAACAAGAGATRTGGAAGAGGGCATAGTGCATTCAAGYAAAAGAAGAGGAGCAGAYTRCTAAAGTGAYCAACAAGTACAACAAGCCATGTAGGCCATAACACTGATGTAGCAATTCTTTCTTCATGCATGAGTTGTACACCCTCAAATATGGCCGTACATTGTTGTTTGAGGTGATTTTATTAACTATACAGTTGTTGGTTCAAAGCAGGCTGCAAAGGTCACCTTTTAAGCTTTGATCAAAGGAATGAAAAGTTGACTTGAAGGAGAAATATATGTGTATGTGTTTTATTTCTTCCGTTGTTTATTTTTTAGTCAATGTGTGATTTATGCAATGTTCATAAATTTGATTTTCTATTGTTAAATAAATTTTGTTTTTGAGTTATTTAGCATGAGAACATTAGGATAGCAAACACCTAGGCTAGAAAAAATTTACAGTTTTTTAAGTTAATGCGTATCTATCTCTATTGTGATTGGACTACAATAAGCTAGGAGTTGAGGCCCATTATTTACCTTTGCATTGCTTGGGTGTCCAAAGCATTCTTGCATTCCAATTCCTTCCTCCATCTCTCCCACCTTCTCTTGTACAAGGATAAACAATATCGAGCTTCATCTAAATGTCTTTCACATTGTCGGAGGCCTCTACAAATCTTTGAGTGTTCACTCAAAGCGCATTAACTAGTATGTCCATGAGGATTCACCATATTCCTTATATCCCTGCACCTAGAATTGGAACAACTTAATTTTCCAATGGATCACCCCTACGACCCGCACAATGGAAATAAGATAATCACCCTAATTGAATTGAAGACTCTCTTCCAAAGCACGACTAGCAAGTGTGAAGAAGAGTTTGCACATTTTCCAAATAGATTTGGGATTAATACCACATGGGGAGAAGGATTCCATCCTTGCATGTATTAAAGCCTCAACCTACAATATGAAACTTGCCAAGAGGAAGGAGTTATGATCCCTTTGATGGATGGTACTCTCCTCTGTATAATCAATCCATTTGTCCATGTTGCTTACACTACCATACTTTGGATTAATTGAAATTTTGTGGTTCATGGGAGATGATGGATTATAGGCCTCCCCCCATTTTTCCTAAGTTTTCCAATTGACAAGCTTGGCCCTTCATTAGCAAGCTTATCAAATGTGGAATTGAATTTCCTTAATACATGACATAATTCAAACTATGTGAAACTCTTAATCAATCTATGAGATCTTGTGAGGATCGACATAACAAGAGTTCATGAAGGGTTGATTTTGTTAGCATTTTCCAAATTATTACCATTGAGTCCCTCTCACCAAAAAATGAGAAATTCCAAGCTACTTTAGAATCATTAACCCTTTATACAAAGCTAATTCCTTAATTTGATTGCATGTGATTTCCCCTAGCCCCCAAGAAAAAGTATTTTCTTGTTTTCCTCCAAGATCAAGGAGGATCCCCCCTACATTTGTTGCCCCAATTTTTGAGGAAGATAATTTTACCTTTATCACACTATATGGTATTGAGGGAAAACCCTTTTCCTTGCCCAAGTTTGTTTGTCACTATTTTTTCTTGGCAGAGGCTACCAAACAATATGAAAAAAGGAGAGATTTTCTTCATTTTAAGAAGAAGAAACAATTCCTTTATGTACCCTTCCAATTTGTTGTAATTATTTCAAACCAAGAGAGGCCACTTCAATTACTAGATATGAGCCAAAACCTTTGTTCAAAGCACATTTGTTATCCTTTGGTTACACTAAATGCTTCCCTAAATTTGTAGTCAACAAAGGTGGAGGAGAGAATGAGAACATTGCTATTGAATGAAATGTTGAGGACAAATTGGAATTGTAGGGACCATACCCCATTTGCAGAGTCAAAAATCTCAATCTTGTTAAATTTTCCTTTACTATCATAAGTTCTAATGCTAGTTTAGATATTGATCAAAGGTGGGAGGAAATAATAGGGGATAATGAGAAGTATAAGGCAACCAACAAATAGTATCATCAAAGAGGTAAATTTTGTTTTGGTTCTAAATAAGGCACTACAAGAAATTCCCCTAGCAATGCTTCAATATCAACTCAAAGCATTACTTCTACTTCCTCTAAAGGCAGAAGTAAAAGGAAAACAAAAAGTATTATTGGTCATGGTGATGTGGAGATAATTTACAAAAGAAAAAGAGCATACCACCCATGTTCCTTCTAAGAGGAAGAGCTTGTAATATACAAAATAATTTACCATCAAATAATACTTAATAGTTAATACTTAGTAGCGGAGGGTTACATATTTAATCACATCCTTCCACCTTTGATCGTATATAAGGCTAACCAATTCTCATTGTAAAGAGGTATTGGAATAGAATATTAATATATATTAAAATTGCTATTGGATCTTCTCCAAGTGGTATTAGAGTCGTTTTTTCTCCGTTGGCCTATGGTATTTATTCCAACTCTATAAATTACTCAAACATGTTGGATTAGCCATGTGTGGATTTTAAGAAGATTCTAGAAGGTACAAACCTGATCACTAATTGAGAGTTGAGGAAGTCAAAACCCTAACCCTAGACAACTATCGAGATATATTAGGTATTGAGCCGCTACGAGGAGAAGGGGTTCCATTATTTAGCATTGTATTTGTTCCATAATTGAGTAG
>JASDQU011312360.1:0-14889 GCA_032191745.1 Picea mariana
AAAATATATCATAACTCATACCATTACCCATCAAACAAACTTGGGTCCATTACCCAAACCTAGGGTCTCCAACTTCTCATGGCCATAACTCTCTAACCGTGAGGAATTATGTGACATTCCACATACCACCGGAAATGACATGACAAGAACTATCCATATAGGATATTTTCCCTGAAAAATTCACTTTCCTTCATCTCATTATTCCACAATTAAGCATGGGTTCTCTTACTCCACAAAGCATCTTCCCGTGAGGGCTTTCACCATAAGGGGACCACATCCATATTTACTTCTTATCAACCATGACAAAACAATAATGAGTCATATTTACATCAAACACTATTGGGTCCATTGCCCAAACCTTTGTGCTACGGGTCTTTCTTCAAGGGTTGACATCAATGACAACCAACCTTAATCAACAAAATCCAGCTTGGGCTAGAGAGCTTATTCAAGATGGAGAGAAGTACGGTGTTCCCCAAGGAACTACGAGACAGGTGAAAATACCAAATCCATTCTCCAGTTATACGGCTTTGATGTGTGATCTCCTAGAAGAGGAGACTACCTGCTTTGAAGAAGCCTTTCAAAGGAAACAATGGGCAGATGCCATGACAGAGGAATACCAATCCATAATGAAGAACGAAGTATGGGAAATAGTTCCCAGACCAATGAATAAAGATGTGGTATCCTCCATATGGCTCTTCAAAATAAAACATGTTGTTGATGGAAGTATTGAGAAGTATAAAGCAAGATTTGTCGCTCGTGGATTTTCCCAGAAGGAAGGCATTGACTATGAAGAGACATTTTCTCCTATGGCCAGGTACACTTCGATCAGAACCATCATAGCTATTGCAGCTAAGATGAAGTGGAAGTTGTACCAAGTGGACATGAAGACAACTTTCCTAAACGGTGTCATCGAAGAGGAAGTGTATATAGAGCAACCTCAAGGATTTAAGGTTGAAGACAGGAAGTCTCATGTCTGCATATTGAAGAAAGCCTTATACAAATTGAAGCAAGCTCCTAGAGCTTGGTATGGCAGTATAGACAGTTTCTTGACGAGCTTAGGCTTTACCAAGAGTAAAGAAGACTCTAACCTCTACTTCAAAATCATGAACAATGAGCCAGTAATGTTACTGCTATATGTGGATGACTTATTCTTAACTGGAGAAGAAAAGTTCATCAATGAATGTAAAAAGAGACTTGCCTCAGAATTTGAAATGAAAGACCTTGCCCTAATGCATTATTTCTTAGGTCTTGAGGTGTGGTAGAGTCCTGAGAGGATCTTCCTTAACCAAGGGAAGTACACGGTCAAAATCTTGAAGAGATTCGACATGTTGGAATTCAAGCCCATGAATACACCCATGGAAGTGAAGTTGAAGCTGTTGGTCGATACTTCATTAGATTTGATTGATGCCACACTGTAAAGACAGATTATTGGATCGTTGATGTACCTAATGAACACCAGACCAGACATTTTTTTTTTCATGAAAACCTTGAGTCAGTTTCTATTAGAACCTAGACGTGTTCACCTAGTGGCTACAAAACATGTGATGAGGTACCTTAAAGGTACAATAGATTATGGTCTCAGCTATGATGGAGATCATGATTTCACATTGAGTGGATATACTGATGCAGATTGGGTAGGAAGTGTTTCTGACAGGAAGAGCACTTCAGGATGTTGTTTTAGTTTGGGATCAGCTATGATCTCATGGCAGAGTAGGAATCAATCTAGTATTGCTCTTAGCATAGCGGAAGAAGAATACATTATTGCATGTTTTTCTAGCTGTGAAGCTATATGGCTTCGAAAGTTGTTGACTGACCTATTTGACATAGAGATGAGAGAAACCTTGATTCTATGTGACAACCAGAGCTGCATAAAGATGACAGAAAATCCTGTATTCCATGACAGGTTGAAGCACATAGAGATTCATTATCATTACATCCATGACATGGTGTAGAGAGGAGCCTTAAAGCTCCAATACATTATCATGGATGAACAGGTTGCTGACGTGTTGACCAAGCCACTATCTCGTATAAAGTTTGAGTACTTTTGAGATAAGCTTGGTACAGTCCAAAAGGACCCTCCTCGAAAGGGGAGTAGATGTTGTGATGAGACATCTCTTCCTTCTGACTTGATGGTTGAGATGTAAAGCAAGATGATGTGATATGACTAGTACTGTGCTTCCAACTAGATAGCTGTGACGTAAAGCCAGTCTAGTATTCTGCTTCCAACCTGATGGTTGTGATGTAAAGCAGAATGAGTACCTTGCTTCTGACCTGATGGTTGCGACGTAAAGCAAGATGATGTGTGCCTAGTACTATGCTTCTAGTTGTATAGATGCAACGTAAAGCAAGTCTAGTACCTTTCTTCCGACCTGATGGTTGTGATGTAAAGTAGGATGTGTACCTTGCTTCCGACCTAATGGTTGTGACGTAAATCAAGATGGTATGATGAGACTAGCACTGATCTTTCGACTGGATAGCTGTGACGTAAAGCCAATCTAGTATCCTGCTTCTGACCAGATGGTTGTGACATAAAGCAGGACGAGTATCTTTCTTCCAACCTGAGTGTTGTGACGTAAAGAAAGACATTGAGATGAGACAAGGATCTTGCTTCTAGCTTATGTGCTATGACGTAAATCAATATGATGAGATGAGACTAGTACTGTGCTTCCAACCTGATAGATGTGATGTAAAGCCAGTCTAGTATCTTGCTTCCATCCTGAGTGTTGTGACGTAAAGCAAGACATTGAGATGAGACAAGTACTGAGCTTCTAGCTTGACAACTGTGATGTAAAGCCAGTCTTGTATTATGATGAGCTAGCCTTGTGCTGTGATGATGATGATGTATCATTTTTTATACTAATACATATTTATGCAGATGATGATGGCATTCCTTTGAGAATGACGATGTTGTCGATGAAGAAAACTTTCGATGATTTATAGATACGCCAGTCAGTGTTCCAAGATGATATTGATGATGTTGTCCTCTCACCCACTTGATGTTGTTGATGATGTTGTCCCCTCTCTCTCACATGATGTTGTTGAAGAATACCCTTCTTGTTAAGGGGGATTGTTGAAATAATGTAACTACAAAGAGTATTCTTATTCTTATTTTATATATTGTTCATTGGATCAAACCCCATTGTGGATTGATCTTGTCAACTATTGTAATAGGACTAAATCCCCATTTGTGGATTGGTCAAATGTTAATTATAATAGGCAGAATAAGAAGTCAGCCCCAACAGATATTAAAGAGGCCCCAAAATGTAATTAAGGTTGTTATAACCACCCAGTGGGAGAAGTAGGCCCTACCGGTGAAGAGACACTTCACATGTGCCAGTATAATATAAATAAGGAGGCTAGTGCCTCACTTAGACACACAACTCACTTGCTCATTGAGAGACAAGTTTCGGATATGCTGCTGGAGAAGAAGGAGAGAGAGAGTGGTGCATATCTGGGAGAGGAATTTCTGTATTAGTTTAAGAGATCTCTTGGAATTGTATTGGCTATCTATATTAAGGAAGTTTTGCTGGGTTTTCTTCCCCTAGAGGGTTTCCTAGGATAAATGTTGTGTCTCTTGTGATTGTGTATTTCTCAGTGATCTTGGATTATGCTATTGTTATCTAATGAAATGCAAACAACTATAATAATGGCTTAAACATTAACATTCGTCACCCTGTCCATGAGGTGAATTGTGGTATTCTATGTCTGTAAATCGTTGGTCTCGGAGGTTTTCACCATTCAGAGGAGTTGACTCTAGCCTCCCTTTCTTGGTCCACAGAGTAAACCCTTGACTCCTCAAGGCTGAGGGTTGATAGAGAAAACCATTTTGGCTTGTCGAGTTTACTATTGGTTGTTATGGATTGGTTTGTATTGTCAACAGAGTTGATTACTAGCTCGCCCCATTGATTATGTGACAGTGGTGTTGGTTTTGATATCTAGTTACTGCATTGTTATTATGATTGAATGCATAATCCCAGCATGGCTAATTGGGTGATTTTTTAAATCAAATACAAAGTCGTTGTCCTTGTGTTTATTGAATTGATGACCCAATACTGTTTTAGTTGGTTAATTCACAGCGTTGCTTCATGCCTGAAGCATGGGTATGTGTGGCGTTCCCACAGCATGTTAGGTCGTGTTGTTGATTATTATAACTAAGTGTTTAACTGCTATGGGATTATTCCAATCGAGGTGTTATGGTATGGTTTCCCACTATGCATGCTTTGGATATTTTTTGGTTGCGCACTCGAAGATAGTCACATATTTTTAACATTGCTTTGTTGCAATTTGATTAATTGTATTATGAGGTCGGGTATGTTGTTGTTGCCTTGTTGTGTTGGATGGATATCCCAACATTTTGAATGTTTAGAGTCAATAAAATTGGACCTGTACAGTCACAAAAATACACTTGTGTTTTGTCGAATGGTTGTATATTTCACAGCATAGTGTGAATTGAAGTGGTGATTGTTATCTGTGTGTTTAAATGGAAAGCCAAGATCTTTGCAAGGTAATTATGAATCATTCTATTGACTGTCCACTATGTATGTTAAATGAATGTCATGCATTTTAAACAGTGACAGGCACGAGTGTTGTGACAGTATAACCGCATTGCAATTTAATTATTAAATGAATTGAAAGACATAATCGAGTATGATTTTTATGTCTGCATTTGAAGAGAAAAGTGGAAGTAATTGACTATGTATTCATTTGGAAATTGCTTAATGGATAAATGAGAAAAACATATCTCCCCTACATATTGTTGTGGAATGCATACTATTTGGTTTGTTGACACTGTTTTAATTATTTGAATATAAATAGTGAACTAGTTAATGCACAGAGTTGTGTGAACTATACATAGTAGTTGTTAATTGGGTCACAATTGTCATTTGGTTGTTGTATTTCCTTTTACAAAATGGTTATATGGATTACTTAATTAATTTTATGAAAAATACCCGCTCTCTTTCCACACCATTATTTCGATTTTTCACTAATTACAAACCCATCGCCTTCCCACATTCATTTTTCACTCCCTATTCTAAAATTGATTACAGTCAAGAAGAATTATGTATTAACACATCTGGAAGTCGTATTTTCTTGGTTGGATCATAGTGGTGTTTCTTTGGTTTGCATTATAGTTGATTGTTGGTGTCTTTGATCAGTAATAATTTTATTTTACCCCTCATTATATCATGTTTCGCTCAATACAAGCCCCTCACATATCCCAAAACCTTTTGTTCGCCCCTTGCTCATTGATGAACGGTTAAACAATTTGTATGAATTGGATTGCATGGGTCAGATATATTGTTGAGCCAAAATATATTTCATGTTTTTAAAGAGATATCATGTATGGTTATTTAATATACTATTTTCTAATCAATCACGCATACAGGGATGAGCTGTTCAAATAAAAGGCTGAAAACTGAGGCCTACTATGCCTCTATCAAAGGAAAGTTGCTACTACCCCTTCCGCATCTTTAGATAATTCTGGTAAATCTGTGTTCTCCCACATGCATTGGAAGGACAATTGATCTCATATGATCATCAATATGAGACTTAAAGATTCCACATAGCCTAAGGCAAGTTCAGAAGGACTAAAAGATGATAGCATCAACAAGGAAATATTGCCTCACAAACTAGAAAATATGGATTTTAAATTTGTTTTTATTATTGTTGATGACAGTTGACTTCAGATTTTCGTATGGCATGATTTTGGATATGTTGGTAATATATTTTGGAAGTAATTGCAAACATTATTGAGATAAATTGTCAAATTTTAATATGATGATGGGAGTCACGAAGAGGTGTGTTTTTGTTTAATTGACTAGTATGTTATGATTTCTAAGAACTAAAGGGAGTCACAAGGGATCCCACCTACTAGTTATTATTTATTTATAACCCGTATTATGATTATTACTTTTCCCCCTAACTAAAGTTCGTTGAGTCTTTCAATTAACTTAACTAATGAGTTGGTGCAACTACTTCAACCAATTCTGATTTGCTTAAAGGAAAGATGAAATGGAGGAACAAGAGGACGATAGAAGGAGAAGCATACTAAGGTTTTCTCTTTGAGATTATGTTGGGATAGTTCAGTTTTCATGCATTTATTAATTTATCAAAAGCCTAATTCTCTTTTATGATAGAAGGGTCTTATTTTAGACAACAACATTTAGGGTTGAATTACATCATTCAGACACTTGTTTTTCAGAGATGTTGATTTATCTTTGATAGTCTGTGTAGACTTGTCTGTTTGTGAATTAGTTTTCATGACTGACAAAGGCTATTGTGTAGAATCGAGTGGGCAGCGATCTGCGGCAAGCTGATCCAACTTTTAGAGTTCAGTTTTTTATTTTCTATCAAAGGTCCTTTTGTATGTTCCATCGGGGATGTCTAAGTTTGACTTTGGTCCAAAATTTCCGTACGATATTTTGTAAATAAAATGACTCTTTGGTGAATTGGAATGAAATAAGGGATTGCTTTATGTCTCATTTGTTTTGATTATCATCTTGGTGTCTTACTTCTGTCTTTTACACTTGTTTTCAACAACTATAATATTCATAAAATCGTATTAAAATGTATTTTCCAGCAAGTTTTTATTTGTAAAAAATTAGCCTAAAAACTTGTAATTGATACTTGTGAGTTAGGATTTTATTTTTGATGGCTATAAACCTAGGGTGACATTCCCATCTATTTTTATTTAGCCAAGTAGAATCTGAAAATGCTTGAGTAAGAACATTTCATATCTTTTCCTCAACATTTATTTGGTGTTGTGAGGGAAATCCTCTTACGGACTAGCAAATAGGGTTATCTTATGCATGCAGATATGACCAAAAGAAATCTACTTTCTACCTTCATCCCCTAACTTAAACCCCATTTCTTTTCAGCAAATACATGGTTAGACCAACATACCTTGTTCCAGATGTTCGGTGTCGATCCTTCCCCCTGCTTGATCACTTGTTAGCAGTCCTCCTTTCAAAGCTGACCTATATGCAAAACAAGCAACAAACTACACATGCATTTTACCTATAGACTAATGGGTTAGAGATTCAAACATATATTTACTGTACTATGAAGAACTCATAAAGTGGGACGGGAAAATCATTTCTTTATTACTTTAAATGAATCAACTTACAAATGTCAAGACCGGCCACTGCTCCGTGAATCCTGATCCTAGGCTCCTCTTCAAATGTCCTCCAACTTCTTTTCTTTGTATCTCTTCTTGAACAAGGATGGCTAAAGTGTTGGGACAATGGGAATATGAAATTGGGCAGAGTTTCATTGCTATCTTTTTCCTCCTCCAAATGGGACCCCTACCCCTTCTTTTATAGGCTAGAAGGAGATAGGTATTTGGATGAACCCTCAACCATGCATGGTCGAGAGTTTCAGTTAACTCACCCAAAGCTGTGTGTTCCATCAACAACTTTCCTTTTTTCGTGCTTTTGTCAGTCCACATGGGTTGTTTTAGGTTAGCTAGCGTGTACACACGTGCAATAATGGAGTAGGGCACGTGGGCCCTTATAAAAAAGGTTTTTTAAATAGTTGTTCAGTAGTGCTTTGGCAAAGAAGGGATCTGAGATGGCCTGATGCCAGGTAAGCATGTATGGTGAAATTTAGGGTTATAACAGATGCCCCCTAATGTGTGAGGTCAGAAGAGCATTTGATGGCCGAAATACATTACCAATATTTATTGATGTGTTGAACGATTGAGCCCAAGGATCAAGAACCGGGAGGCACCGTCTGTAAAATAACAAATGTCTCACCGAGGCACGCATACCCATGCTCGGGATAAAATAGAATCATGGCTACCAATCAAATACACTGTAGATCCATTTCATATAACTATATAAAGAGTAGCCACGAACAATACACAGCAGAGCTACATCTCAAAATAAAAAAGATATACATATAGAGTATCCACCTTCTAGAAGCTGATACGACCTGATGGTTGGAGATGAGGTCTTCAGAGCTCGAGAAACTACTTCAAAATATTCGAAACTCGAGTAGGAGTGTAATATGAGTGTACGACTACACTACCCAGAGGTCTTCAACGGTTCATCGGTCATGGACTTGATGATCAGACTAAAGGCTTCATTGATTTCGAACAAGGACTTGATCGGACATTCAGGATAGTCGGGTATGAGGGAAAGAGACAAATTGTAGAGGGGCCGACTCAGCCTTGGTGACACACTTCCCTTGGACAATAGCATGACAAATGATGAGACTCAGGAAGCATGGCATTAACATAAGTTTACGAGGTAGGAGGCAATGCAAACTCTCCATATGTTTGGAAGAATAACCAAATGGGAGAGGACACAGCTCTATGTAGCGAGAAAAACTTCCTAAGATCATATGAAATCCCATAGTTTGATGAAAAAACAGACAGATGTGCTTTATCCAAGGGCGACTCATTATGATGCCAATAAAGAAAATACTTTTCCTTTCCTCTTTTTGGGGTATATTCAATTTTTTTGTCTTTTTCAATAATTTCGGGAAAAAGAATAAAGGAATTTTACGTTACAATGGAGGAACAAGTGTTGCAAACATACAAGTTCAAGGCACAAGGACAAGATTGATGTTCTAGTATAATGATACTCAGGAAAAATCCTCTGGGGGGCAAGGGTGTTAAGACGCAGAAGCAAACTTTTACAAGGCTAGCGTATAAGGTATGCAAACGCGGTTAACAAAATGCACAATGGTAACGTACTTCGATGTAATTTTAACAATCCCAGAGAAGGTAAGCTCGGTGGTTTTTCATATTTAGAGAGTCTGAAAAAACATAAAAGGAGACTTCATTGGGGTATCTTTTTCGAAGATAGTCTAGTTGGTTCGAAAAAGGGGTAAACTAGCACTGACAAGATGTCTATTCAAAACCATTTTAATGAGTGTGATAAGGACAAGATAACTCGACCATTTTTTCATTTTTAAGGAGTCTCAAAAAAGATTAACTATGGACTCCGTCAGGAATGTTCTTCTGGACCATTTTAATGAGTGTGAAAGAATAAGGTCACTCGGCAATATTTTCAATTTTAGGGAGTCTGAAAAGAGCTTAACTATGGACTCCGTGGGGTTTCCTTGTTCGTAAGTTTAGTCCCTCGAGCCCGAAAAAGGGATAAAATTATACCTGAGATTACTCTTCTATAGAGTTGAAGTTCCATAGAGTATACCTTTGTTCGTACGGTTGACCATCCGGACCGAAAAAGGGGTAAACTACCGTCGGACAGACGTGACTTCAAATTTCAGTTTAACGAGCATAAAAGACCACAAGATCACTCGACAATCTTTTCATATTTAGAGGGTCTGAAAAGGGCTTAAAAGAAGACCTGCTATTTTTKGGGAGTCCTGAGGGTGAGGCCAAGAGCAAAGAAGAATCATGCAAATGACACTCAAACTCGTATTCAAGAAAAACTAYAAGGACTCCCAAGCCTACAGTGTTTTAGAGACAACATGAATACCATAATGCAACCAGGATCTATCTAGGGTATCCATGTTCCGGTAAGCTTTACCACCAAGTTGCGACACTTCTAAAGCAGAGATRATGGTTTTGTGTCACAACCTAATGGGATAGATCCTATGGAAAAGGAAAAAGACAACGAGATACAAAAATTAGGGTAGAAACCTAACCTATATGTTCAAGTTGATTGTCAGAAAATTTTTCCATGGACCGTTGAAAAATACTCAAAACTCAAAAAAAATTGTCCCAATACCCGATCAAATCCCTCCTATGCAACTTCTGAATCACTCTAAATGGTTTTTAGTATAAATAAAATGATAAGGGAGGCCAAAAAAGTGACAAAAAGAGGCCAAAAAGTCTATAAATAGAAGCTAGTAGCTCATTATCACCATTGCTGATTTGGAATTTGACTCTGGAGCCAAAAGACCCCATTTGTCAAAAGTAGTGATTCCGGGAGCTACAGTGGACGAAACGAACTTCTGTCTGGACCAAGTACAAAATCCCTTATATTGCATTTTATGTCTTTATTTATGCATTGGGTTTCATTTTTTAGGGGGGCATCGACCTTTAAAAGGTCGGCCCTAGGTCCACGCAGGTTGTCTCTAGACAGGCCACATGTACACGCGACTATCACCATTACAGCACATGTGGACCCCCTTATAAAATGAAAAAGGCATAAAAAGCAAGGGTTAACCCTCCTGAACCTTGGTATTTTGCAGGATATATGTCCATTGGAGAGAAAGAGAGCATGAAGAGGTGAATGAGTTGGTTGGGGAAGACCCCAATGCTATGGCTACTTTGATGCAGTGTGGGTTACTCAAGTTTTTTCTATGTCCTTTCATGCAGGCACAACCTAGGCTACTGAATGCCTTGGTTGACTACTGGCATCTGGATGTAGAGGCATTCATGTTAGAGGGGCAGTCACTAGTGCCCATGGTCGAGGAAATTTACTTTTTGACTGGCCTCTCTAGGAGAGGGGAACTAGTCAATTTCCGAACTTTTCCCGCAGGGCCGCATAACATAGAAGAATTGATAGGCATGTACTGTGCAAATGATATAGACTGCTCGAGCACGCAGGTTCCCATAAGCAAGATCACTAACTTATCACTATAGGCGATAGTATTTCTTATTGGGCAAATTACTGGTTCTGCAGCTCTACATCAGGCATCCCGTGCACAGATGAACTGTGCAGTCTAGTGCTTAAATGCACAAGTTTTTGATTGGAGTACCACATTGCTTGAATGTATGAAAAGGCAGTTGATTTTCATTTGCGGACACATAGGAACTTCAGGTTCGGGACCATTATGTGTTCGTTCTTTTTTGAGAGAGTTCTGAGTTTTAGTCCTCGAGTAGTGGTACAAGGACATCGGGCCTCTCTTCCTGTTGTGTGTAGATGGGCAGTATTACTGCCACGACAGGGTGGCGGAAGGACCAATGAGTCCTTCGATGATGATTTCTTTGCATGGTTTTCATGACAGATCCTGGTTATAGAGAATTACCCCTATGTTGGGATTGATTTTTCGAGAGACCCTGAGATACCTGTACCTCCTAGTGAGGAGCGAGGGGAGATGGGTAAGTCTCCACCTTTGTAGTTTTTTTTGTTGTATATGTAATTTTTATGTTGTTTTGTTATATATATCATTTTTTTGTTATGCCAGAGTATTTGACGGATATGTGTTCATTGTGTGCAGATGTGGGACCAGTGCAACCTGTTGACTATGTGAGGAACAGGCGTCGTCCTCGGCCAGGGGCCACACCTACCACTGTAGGGGGACCAGCAGTAGCAGGAGATCTTCCAGCCAGGGAGGCTGAGAGGGTATTGAGACGAGTCGAGCATAACTTTACTGCGCTCACTCGCACGGTCCCGATGGTAGAGATTGAGGACCTGCCACCATCTATGCAACCTCATGTAGTGGGAGCACCACGGACATGGGTCCGGTTGTTTCGGTGTTTATCCAACGCTTTGGATCAATATAGCAGGGCCCACAGGCCTTGACTTTAGCTAGACATTTTGACGTGCCACAAACACTACTTGTATATATTTTTTGAGGGCATAAGCCATGTGACTCATTATTGGTCCTATTTTTGAGGCGCTTGCGTCCATCTGTGTACTCTGGTTACTTTATGATATTATATATGTTTTTTTGGTCTTTTGTTTCTTATGGATCATGTGTGCAAAAATTTATTTACATCCTTATGTTAATTTTCTTTCATATGTGTGCAAGATGACAATCTAAAATTTGATTAGCTAGAGTATCTGTAACTTGGTTTAATCTCCTAGGAACATGAAAATATGTAATATAATCAAATTTTCATTCTAAGAGATGTACCCTAAGGAATCGTCAGTGTAAAGTTGGATCATGAACCCGGTATACTCTATTTAACTGAGACACAACCAGTTGAGCGTCGAGATAGATCCAGAGATGAGAGATACCCAATGACAAAGCGTCACGAAGCAACTCAATAACTGCACTATACTTGGCAACATTATTTGTGGTGTCACCTAAGCATATACCTCAGGAAGATAATAACTAGACTTGAGGTGTAAAGATTACCCAAGCTGCAGAGGCAAGCTTCCAAGTGTGTCGACTAGCACCGTCTGCATACCCAACGAACACCTCGGAATCACTTGACATCTGCCACAGTGACGAAAGATAATATCAACGACACGTCCATAATACTAAAAGAAACTAAAAAGTAATAGTACAAAGACTATACATATGCTACAAAAAGTTACCCACAGTGACCTACCTATGAGTAATACTTCTTGAGGTAGAGCCCATTTCTAGGCTCCGCCAAAGCATTCCCTTCAAAATCAACCACGTGATAAGAACCCTTTTTTAAAACCTCTTTTATTATGAAAGGTCTGAACCACATGGGTTTGAATTTTCCTGCCCCCAGGGGGTCCTTATCTTGGTCATAGACTAGGACAAGGTCACCTTCAAAGAAAATCCAAGAATGAATGGACCTATCATACTGACACTTGACCTTATGTTTCTGAGCCTCATTGGCCAGGGCCGCATCACGACACTGCTCATTGAGATGTTCAAGGTATACTAACCGTTCTTCAAGTGGAGAAGTGTCTGGCAGTAATTGTACTGCCAATTTTAGAGACGGGATCTGACATTCGATGGGCAAGACTGCCTCTAGCTCGTAAACGAGTTGAAAAGGTGAGAAACTGGTTGCAGTCTTAACAAATGTTCGGTAAGCCCATAATGCTGAGTATAACATCCAATGCCAATTTGAATTGGCTGAGTTGATAGCTCACTGTAAAATGGTCTTAAGAGTTTTGTTTACAACTTCCACCTGCCCATTTCCTTGGGGGTAGTAGGGTGATGAATGTTCTTGCCGTAACCCAAGCTTTGATGTTAACTCAATCATCATCTCATTCTGAAAGTGACTACCATGGTCAGTGACAATCTCCCTTGGGACGTCGAACCTTGCTATTATCTGATTGAATAAAAAGAGAGCTGCAGTCTCTCCATCATCTTTAAACGTTGGCATAGCTTCGACCCACTTTGTGAAGTAGTCTACAGCTACGATGATATAGCGGTGCCCCCTTGCTGAAGGAGGGTTGCAAGTAGTGTATGTTAGAAAAATAGGACCATGGAGCAATAAAATAAAACAAATGCGGAAACAAAACACAGAATATACACAATACAATAAAGACACAGATTTACATGGTTCACCCAGTGTGGGCTACGTCCACCAGAGAAATTACCAGGTCCTTCCTTTATTATTATCCAGCATATGAAGGGGTATAACCTACAACAAACCCGTTGTAACTTCCTCTTCTTTCTCTAACAGTCTCCTATCTCAAAATACAATATTCACGATCAACCATAGCCGCAATACATTTCCCTCATAAAAGAGGGTTTCCTTATAGGGAAAAAAACCCTAACATAATCTCTACCATTAGATCTATGACCTTATAGTGAACAGTCCAGATTTACAATGAAATTACAATACACATTTACAAGGTAATTTTTCCTTCGGGGGCTTCGCCCCCGAACCCTTGCTTGGGGCCCACTTGCCCCCAGACCCCACAGAGGGGGTACCCCCCCTCTTCACTCCTCCGCATGGAAGAGTGTACATACTTATAGGGTGTAAATACTTCATGGGGTATAAACATGGCTAAAAGCAAGGACCTCTGAATCAAGAAGATAATCAGGCTCCACAACCAACAATCTCCCACTTGGAGACTGATCTCAACAACTCCACCGTTGTTGTATATGCTGGACTCTGAACCTTCTTGGACCTGGCGAATTTCTCATCTTCATCTTCATTCTTGAAGACCAACTGAAACTGAGTAGGAACTCAGTTTATCCCTAGTTACTCCCTTTGTTAGCATGTCTGTAGGATTCTGGCTAGTGTGTATATTTTCCAACTTCAAATGTCCATCTTCCAAGGCGGATCATATGAAGTGGTACCTCAACTGTATATGCTTAGTCTTCGAATGGAAGGCTGAGTTCTTTGCAAGGTGAATGGCACTCTAACTATCATAGTACAACCTACTGTTCTCCTGCTTCTATCCCAATTCCTCCATAAACCTCTATAACCAAATCATGTCTTTACTAGCCTCTGTAGTAGCAACATACTCTGCCTCTGTTGTTGAAAGTGCAACAACCTTTTGTAGTTTCGAAATCCAACTTATTGTTGTTCCACCTATAGTAAAAACATACCCTGTGGTGCTCCTCCTGCTGTCTTTATCACCTGCCATATCTGAATCAACATATCCATGTAGAAAAGTGTCTGAACCTCCAAAACATAATGCATGAGTAGTAGTACCTCTCAAATACCTGAGAATCCACTTTACTGCCTCCCAATGTTCTTTACCTGGATAGTAATATACCTGCTCACAACTCCCACTGCATGTGCAATATCTGGTCTTGTGTAAACCATTGCATACATCAAGTTGCCAACTGCTGATGAATAAGGGACCCTGGACATGTATTATATCTCCTCCTATGTCTTGGGACACATTTCCTTAATTAATTTGAAATGGCTGGCCAAAGGTGTACTAACTGGTTTTGCATTCTGCATTCTAAACCTCTCCAACACCTTCTCTGTGTACTTACCCTGAGACAATGTCAATTTGTGATTTTTTTTTGTTTCTTGTTATTCTCATGCCAAGGATTTTCTTTGTAGCACCCAAATCCTTCATCGAAAATGAATTGGATAATTTCTTCTTGAGCACATTTATATCCTGCATATTAGACCCTGAAACAAGCATGTCATCTACATACAATAGCAAGATAATAAAGCTTCTATTTTCTAGCTTTTTAAAATAAACACAGTGATCAGAATGACATCTACTATAACCCTGTTCTGTCATAAACCTGTCAAACTTCAAATACCACTGCCTTGGAGCTTGCTTTAGGCCATACAAGCTCTTCTTCAACCTGCATACCAAATTCTCCTTCCCTTTGACCTCATACCCCTAT
>JASDQU011312360.1:14989-36733 GCA_032191745.1 Picea mariana
AACCATTGGTTTCCATTTCGTTTCTTTATTTTTAACTTTCCCATTTCAACAATTTTGCATGGTGCATCATCACCCAAATGAACCTGTCCAAAATCACCTTGAACATAATCTAGAAAATGTTTCCTATGGGGTTTGGCATGAAATGAAGCTCTTGAATCTATTACCCAAGAATCAAAAATATTATCTACAGAAAGAATCAAAGCATCTTGTAACACATCACCTGTTACATTTGCTTCCTGATTTCTCTCCCGTTGTAACTTCCTCTTCTTTCTCTCACAGTCTCCTATCTTAGAATACAATATTCACAATCAACCATAGCCACAATACATTTCCCTCATAAAAGAGGGTTTCCTTCTAGGGCCAAAAACCCTAACATAATCTCTACCGTTAGATCTGTGACCTTATAATGAACGATCCAAATTTACAATGAAATTACAATATACATTTACAAGGTAATTTTTCCTTTGAGGGCTTCACCCCCGAACCCCCATTAGGGGACGCTGCCCCTGAACTCCCGCTTGCCCCCAGACCCCCTAGCCGGGGGGATAGCCCCCCCAAACCCCGCAGAGAGGGTACCCCCCCTCTGCACTCCCCTGTGTGGAAGAGTGTACATACTTCTGGGGTGTAAATACTTCATGGGGTATAAACATGGCTGAAAGCAAGGACCTCTGAATCAGGAAGATAATTAAGCTCCACGACCAACAATGTAATCAATCCCCCACTTGGTGAAGGGACCAACTATGATGACAGGAAACATGGGAGCAGGATGTGCCCTCATCTTTCGAGAGAAGATTTGGCACGGATGGCACTTCTTGACCGATTCGATACAATATTTGATAAGTGTCAGCCAGAAGTAACTTGCTCGTAGAATATTTTGGGTTGTTGCCAACCCAGACAAATGACTGCCACAAGCTCCGATATGGCAATCGTTAAACACGATAACTGCTTCCTCGTGAGTGAGACATCGGCGTAGGATGAAGTCTACACCTCTCTGATACAATGTATCATCGATTATGAGATAATTCTTAGCCTGATGGCGTATGCGTCGACGCTCATCACGAGAAGCAGTGGTGGGGAACTTCAAATTCTGGAGATAGATAAGTATATCTCCATACCAAGGATCCGAAGATGTGATCAAAAACATATCTCCCTGGATAGGCGATTCTTCAAACACAACATCACCTGACTCAACCGGAAGTTCTGAAATAAGTTTTGCGAAGGCCAATGACTTTTTGGACTTTGCTGAAATGAAGTCTAAGTCAAACTTTTGGAGGATGACTATCCATCTACTGATTTTTCCGCCTATTACCCGTCGTGTCAACATGCACTGGAATGGATTCACGACAACAATAACGGTGGTCTTGCAAAACATAACATAATGACGGAACCGTTGAATAGCATGAACTGCTGCCAACGCAAGTTTTTCGATGTGAGAATAATTGAGTTCTGGTCCTACGAGGCCTCAGCTCAGGTAATAGATCACGTATTCTGAGAACAAGTCATCTTCCTGAACTAAAACCATGCCAATGGTTGATTCTGCTGCAGCCAAATATAATAAGAAATCTTTGTTATAGTTAGGTGGTCGGAGCAGAGGGGAAGTTGTGAGGGCATGTTTCAAGGTGTCGAAAGAGCATTGAGCAACATCGTCCCAGTAAAAGGGAACGTATTTATTCAGTAAGCGCATAAATCCCTTGGTGATCTCGACATAGTTGGCGATGAAGCGTCGTAAAAATTTTGCCTTGCCTTGTAGACTCTGAAGTTGAAGGATTGTGCATGGGGGGGGAAACTGAATTATTGCCTCCACCTTGAGAGGATTGACCATGATCCCTGTTGTTGATACGATGAAACCTAACAACCGTCCTAACGTTACGCAAAAGATGCACTTGTTTGGATTCAAGTGAATCTGAAAGTAGCGACAACATTCGAATATAAGTCAAAGGTGTGTGGGATGATCCGTTCTCTTGCGAGATTGTGATGCTAAATCATCTAGATAGGCCTCGACTATATGCTTGAGGTCATGGAAAGCAAAAGACATGGTTTGCTAAAAGGTGGCTCCAACATTTTTTAGACCAAAAGGCATCTTACGATATGCGAATGTACCCCATGGACAGATGAATGTTGTTTTGTGTTGGTCTTCGGGTTTGATTTGGATTTGATTATATCCTGAAAAACCATCCATGAAAGAAAAGGCTTCGCAACCCGCACATTCATCAATGATCTGGTCAATGAAAGGTGTGGGAAAATTATCTTTGGGACAGGCCTTGTTCAAATCATGGAAGTCTGTACATACATGAATTGTGCCTTGTTTTTTATTGACGGGCACGGGGTTTGACACCCATTGGGTCAAATGGATAGGATAGATAAACTTGGTTTTTAGCAATTTCTCAACCTCAACCTTAATGGTTATTGCTTTCTTAGGATTAAATAGATGAAGCTTCTGTTGAACCGGCTTGGCATCAGGATACGTTGTGATTTCATGTTCAACTATTTTTGGATCGATTCCTAGCATTTCCTTGTAAGACCAGGCGAAAACGTCGCAGAATTCTTTAAAAATATCTATGTAGATTTGAATCTCTACGGGGGAGCAGTCAGCTCCGATGAATACATTCTCCATGACGCCAGGGTTTTGGGAGATATTGATCGGTAAGGTTTCAACGATAGTTGCCATATTAACCTCAGCATAAACCTCAAGTGTAGCTAAGGGATTAATAGGACAAGACCAATCTCCCGTCATAGTCAAGGTGAATTCTCCTGCTTCAATTCAGATTAACTCTGGGAGGAAGTATGATCTGTGATGAAGATCTTCCCAGGGTTTATCTAGACTAGTCATTGCTTCAATTATTGCTTCGTCAGAGGGAAAGACTAAGTCTAATGAATCGATGTGAGTGAGATAACCCTGAGCCCAAATAGGCTCTAGAAGTGGATCGAAATCTTGTGCAGGAGCTGGATCAGTGTGGGCTGAAGTTTGCTAGACTAAAGAGTACACTACTTCAGCTGCAGACAAGGGCATTGACATTATCGGGTGCCCTATCTCATCCATCGTGGCCGATGGGGAAGGAAGTATCCACGGATCTTCGAAGTAATTCATGTGGAACGACGAAACTTGACAAATCTCAACCTTATGGTGATTGGATATAAACTTGATATCGCCTTGACGGGGTGGGTAATCGAAGGTACCCATCAATTATGGGCACAAACCAACCCCTACATTGACGACACCTAGTTGAGGATTATCAATCATCGGGACCATGGATGCCCCCAATGCAAGGTCTGGTCTGGAGAAAGACAATTGATCGATGGTCACTATCTGACCCTCATGTGGAAACAACAAGACCCAAAAAACTATAGCAACCACTACTTGCATGGCATAAGTCCAACTCCTTCCTAACAAGAGGTTATAGTCGAGGGGAGCATCAACTACCTCTACTGCGACACACATGGTCTTCCCTCCTAACTGCACGGGGAAAGAAGGAACGATACCATGTGGTTAGAACGAACAACCGTCTAAAGCAGTGAGGAGAGTAGGTGACAGAGACAAAATGGGCTGGCCAATGGCCTTCGAACATGCTAATGACATAATGCATGTCGAGGCGCCCTCATCAACCACCGTGCGGAAGATATTCCGAGTAAAAGTTTTCATGAGATAAGCCACTACTATCTGAAACGCTACATGGTAAGGCAGACGAGGTTTTAAGTCGATTGTATCCAGCATGATTGTACCCAGATTACAAGTCTCGGTAGATCCTAAAGCGGTTAACAAGACTTTCCTCTGGGAAGGGCAGCTTTGGAGGACCTCCAAAGAGAACATCGCACAAGGGGTTTGTGATAAATCTTCCACCACAGAGTAGTTATGGGCGACCCTTGCATTTGGGTTATGAGAAGATTTTTTGAATGCACCTTTGGGAATGCATGTCATTGTTTTTCCCAACGACTTCTCAATCTGTAGAGGAAAATATGGGAGTTGAGATTCTTTACTCTTCTCAGAAGTGCTTGGTTTACTATAGTCATGCGCTCTAGTCAATATAAAAGCATCACCCCTCACCATATATACGTTTGCGGATGCGGAGTTGTTCGTAGGCGGAGAGGGTTCTTGGATGCCCCCTTCATGCTTGTAGAGGCTTGGGTTAGATTTTTCCCATGTTGAAATGGGTTGGTCAACACAGCAGGTTGTTACTACGTCACAAATTTTTGGGCTTCTACAAGCCGAGGACATAGATGGGTCGGGTGGTCTTCCGCGCACAAGTTGCATGGATACCTTGCCTTTCATTTCTCAGTGTTGTCCCCACCAGCATTATCGGTAGGTTTTTTATCCCCCTTACCCTTCTTTCGTTGTTTTTTCTTTCCTTCAGGCTGTTGGGTGGCCTTTGGGTTAGTCGATTGCACTGTGTGTACCTCTGACGTTTTGGTAGGGGGAGCAGCCAAAGTAGGAGTTTGGCTGGCCACTGTGTGTTGTATAGATAATTGTTGCAACTGCTTCGTCAATTGCTCAGTGGGCTTTGTTTGTGCTGAACCAATATACCATCGGCATGTGGTCCAGCTCTCTATCTAGTTTTATCAAGTATTGAGCGTGGCACATCTGGAAAGATTTTGTGTAATAAACCAGACTGAGAATAGATGAGCTCAAATTGTTGAGCCCTCATGATGGAGTCTTCTTCGGAGAATACTCCCGATGTCGCGACGTCTTTGGATAACTGCGGGACCAAAGAATTAAGGAACCACTCAATAAGGAATGCTGGTGGGACTAGCACCTTAATTAAACTCTTCCGGCGTCTCCATTCTCGGATGTGATCAGAGATATGGTCCGCTGTTGTCTGTTCGAAATTGGCGAGCAACTCTGTGCCAGTGTCGTATCTCATAGGTAACTAGAAATGGTTTAGGAAATCCATCACCAGTTTGCCGAAGGAAAAGTATCTTGAGCGATCGAGCTCAATGTACCATTTCGCGGCACTCCCAATGACAGTACGTTGAAACAATCGCAATTGCATGGAGTCGTCTTTCAACGAGTTAGATGAGCACCAAAGATGGAAGGTAGTCACATGATCTCCTGGATCTTCGTTAGGCTTGGCTTCAAACTTTGGGATGTCGGAAGACAACTTCATTGGCATAGGAGGCCAACGCGGATCGTGACAGATAGGGTCATTCAACAACCTTGTCAAATATGGCAAGTGCAAAGTCGCCAGGAAGGGTAGTTTGGGTTGTTGGTGATAACCTAGGAAAAAGGGGCATGGAGTTTGACTAGCACCAGGTTGCCAGGAAAATTTCGGCTACTGGCCCGGATTTTGGTAGAAACCATGGCCCTGGATAGCGTATGGATTTTGCGTATGTGGAGACATCATTGGCTGATTTCCAAAATAGGACATAGATGGTTAGGCATGCATTACATTCGAAGGACTTTGGGAAGGGTTTCCCCATGTCGGTCCCGTGGGGATAGGCATAGTAGTTTGTCCGGGGTTCCATTGATTGTGGAAAGAATTACCCCAGATCGGCATTCCAAATGAGGGAACGGATCCCTGCCAAGAATTCCAAGGCTCTGATGCGGAAGAAGTTTTTAGGTTTTCCCCCTGTGCAGGAATAGTACCCTGCATAGGAATAGGTTGTCCAAAACTGGGATTGCCCCCAATCGGGAAGGCGTCTGACGAGGAGGCATTGTTACCAAACACTCTGATCAAAGAAAACAGTGTCGAACCTACCGGCATATTATGCGAAGAGAGGCGGTTGCCAATTCTATTGTGAGGGAAATCCCCTTACGGACTAGAAAATAGGGTTATCTTATGCATGCAGATATGACCAAAAGAAATCTACTTTCTACCTGCGTCCCCTAACTTAAACCCCATTTATTTTCATCAAATACATGGTTATACCAACATACCTTGTTCCAAATGTTCAGTGTCGATCCTTCCTCCATCTTGATCACTTGTTAGCAGTCCTCTTTTCAAAGCTGACCTGTATGCAAAACAAGCAACAAACTACACATGCATTTTACCTATAGACTAATGGGTTAGAGATTCAAACATATATTTACTGTACTATGAAGAACTCACAAAGTGGGACGGGAAAATCATTTCTTTATTACTTTAAATGAATCAACTTACAAATGTCGAGACCAGCCACTGCTCCACGAATCCTGATCCTGGGCTCCTCTTCAAATTTCCTCCAACTTCTTTGCTTTGTATCTCTTCTTGCACAAGGATGGATAAAGGGTTGGGACAAAGGGAATATGCAATTAGGCAGAGTTTCTTTGCTATCTTTTTCCTCCTCCAAATGGGACCCCTACCTCTTCTTTTATAGTCTAGAAGGAGCTAGGTATTTGAACGAACCCTCGGCCATGCATGGCCAAGAGTTTCAGTTAACTCACCGAAAGCTGTGTGTTTCATCAGCAACTTTCCTTTTTTCATGATTTTGTCGGTCCATGCAGGTTGTTTTAGGTCAGCTAGCGTGTACACGTGTGCAGTAATGGAGTAGGGCACATGGGCCCTTATAAAAGAGGTTTTTTAAAGAATTGTTCAGCAGTGCTTTGGCAAAGAAGGGATCTAAGATGGCCTGATGCCAGGTAAGCATATATGGTGTAATTTAGGCTTATAACATTTGGCAACCATACTGGGGAGATCTTCAATATCTCTCTGGTTAATTTTTATACTCAGTTTTCATCGAGACATATTTTTTTTTTATATTGATTCTTTGACCATTTTATTTCTTGATGACTGTGCCTATTGCAAGGCAGCCCAATATTGAGCCCGGTCTCCAAGACCAAACCAATATTGCTTTGAACTTGTTTAATACCATTTTAGACACTCCCAATGCCCGTTTTGAGCTTAATCATTCTTGGGCAGCAATTGAACGAGATATTAGTGCTCAAGAACAATTGGAAGCTAGACGTAGAAATCCTAGAAATCAGCAGTAACCTTTTTATTTCTTTAGTCTTGGCCTTTCTTTCATTTCCTTAGACTCTCGTGCTTCTATAAGAAGAAGAGGCTTATCAACTAAAATCTATCCTATTTCTAAAATAGGAAGAAGGAACGTTGTGTTATCTTCCCAACAAAGTGATCTAAGGAGAACCTTGTCTGATTCATCCAGTTTGTCTTTCCTTCCCTCACCTATCATCCACAAGATGGCATCTAGTGGTGGATCTGGTGGCACCAGAAGTTCTTCCTCTTCTCAGTCTTCATCATCATCAATGATTGGTAGATTATATAGCCACCATATCCCTGTCCAATCTACTACAAATCCCACCAAAGTCATTAAAAAGTATGGGATTTTTTAGTTTGAAGAAGATTCCACAACCATGTTGTGTCATGCGTCCTCTCCTCTTAACCTATCACCTGCTACTCATCCACTTCCTAAATTTAAAGAGCACCTTCCTAGGTTTTCAGGAAATAACACAACCAATACAAACAAACACCTAGTGGCATTTTATAATGCTTGTCATAACATAGGGGCCAATGACAATGATATGTGCATCTGCGTATTCGTCAATTCCTTGGAAGGAAAGGTTGCGACCAATTTATTTCACCTTATTCCTAAGATATTGTCTACTTGGGAGGATTTAATCTATTGGTTACGAACCATTTACGGGCAATATAAAATCCCAGTTAAGAAGTTAAGGGAATAAAATAATGTCACATGTAAGGATGGTGATACCATCAAGTCTTTCAACTTGGGTTTCACCAAGTTACATAATCAAATCACCAAACTCATCTTCCCTCAGAACCAAGCTGATTTCATGCATTACTACAATGCATTTCCTTCCCCCTACTGTCATAGGCTTGAGGAAAATGCCATTGACAATCTCGGTTCCTCTCTACATACTTTCTCAGAGTATGAAGAACAGCTTGAAAGAACAGGTCTTCCTGAGGGAGAATCAGTTAAACAGATGAACATGTCCACCCTCTTACAGCTAGTACAAGATATGAATAATAGTATTATAGCATTCGAGCGAAAGGGAACTATCTCCCCTCTCACCCCTGGAGCTTCATCCTCTTCTACCCCTCCTTTTAAAAATCCGATTGAAAATAGTTTCCAACCTAAATCTATCTTGCCTCGAATTTGGTGTAACTTCTGTGAGAAACACCACAAGGAAACCACATGTGAGGTAAACAAGAGTGCTAGAGATAATATCTTTGGTAAGAGACCAGAAGCTACTATCGTTGTCCTAGATTTTGTAGAGCCAGAATATGTCATGGTCATCAATACTAGGAACAAAGCCTATGCTCCCAAGGGAAAATTTGATCCTCCCCGCAATTCTTCTAGTTCAGGTTCCTAAGGTTCCTGAGATTCAAGGAATTACTCCCCCTCTCCCCTCTTACAAATACAATATATTGAATCAATTGGCCAACATCAAAGCATATGCAACCCTTATAGACATGGTTGTCATCCCTGAACAACAGATGCATCTGAAACAATTCATGGAAGGAAAAGCTTCCATTGTAGCCAATCTTTCCAAAGAGGATTCTTCTATAAATAAAGTAGGTGTACATAATTTTAGATACCCTATAAAAAATATCCCTTTTTATATTTTTCTAAATATTATGGATAAAATTTCTCATTGTTGCCTCATTGATGGCGGTTCGGGCCCAAGTGTGATGTCGAAAATTATTATGGAAGATATAGGCTTGTCTTATACAAATGAAAACGCCAAAAGCATTCTCTCCTATAATAATCTACAACAAACAACCATAGGTGATATTAAGGATGTGACCTTAGTTTTGTGTGCTCATCCAGAAGTAAGGACAACCCTCAACATTTAGGTAATTGATATGCCAGTAAGAAATTACTCAATCATCTTAGAAAGAGATTGGTAAGACTTAATGATTGGATACCTCTCACTCAACGGAACACATTTATCCGTTCCTCGAAACGAAAAAAAAAAAAATTATAGTCCTTAGAGAAGGAAGGATATCACCTTACATAGAGAGTGTCCCACAACCTAACGTAAACTATATCAAAGAGGACATAGGAGTGCATTCCATCTTTGTTGAGGAAGATAACATCCCCATGGAAGAAATCGATTTAGATGATGGCATGTGGCACATGCACTTTGATGGTTCATGCTCTAATGAAGGTAATGGAGCTAGCATTATCTTGATTTCTCCTGTAGGAAAAATCCATAACTTTTCTTACCGGTTGGAGTTCGCTTGCACTAAAAATGTCACTGAATCCAAATCTTTGTTATTATGCATTGAGAATGCCTATAATATTGGTTGTGGTCAACTTTTAGTTTTTGGGGATTCTGAACTTGTTGTGAATCTTGTACGTAAAATTTACTCACCTAGAAACAAGTTGATGAAACGATACACCCAAACTGTTTGGCCGCTTATCTTGAACCTTTTATCTTTTAACATCACTCATGTTAAGAGGGAGTTAAAATCGATGGTTGATTAGTTAGTTGTTTTTGCAACCTCTCTTATCGACAACTTCTGCCACACAAACCTGATTTTACTTTCCAATCTCTGTATCATCCACATATCCCCAACAACATAGAATCTTGGCAGGTTTTCTCTAACGATGAGAGCATTTGTTCTTTTATTCAAAATGAACCTTTTAAGCCTAAGGAGATTATATCCATGGAAGATAACAAGTTCATTTTCTTCAAGTGATGTAGGAAACAAGGAGAAACAAAAAGAAGAAGAGTAAAAAAGGAAGGTGGGTGAAACCATCTCCCTTAACATTGGGACACTCGAGACTCCAAAGAATGTTAAAATAGGTGCCAAATGTTCAGATGAAGAGAATGTGAAGTTTTCCAAGCTGCTTGGTTAATTTCAAGATGTTTTTTCTTGGTCTTGTGAGGATCTTCTTGGTTTTGATCCTGGTCTTATACAACATGCCATCCCCATTAAGGAAGGTGTAAAACCTGTCAGGAAAAAACAAAGACCTATCAACCCTGCGCTAGAAGAAACTATTCAAAAGGAGTTGGAAAAACTCTTGAAGGGTGGGATCATCTTTTCAGTCAAATATTTTGAATGGGTTTCAAATTTGGTTCATGTTTAGAAAACAACTGGTCAGGTCAGATTATGCATTGATTTTCGTGCATTAAATTGAGATAGTATAAAAGATCACTTCCCTCTCCCTAACATGAAAATGATTTTGCAGCAAGTTGTAGGGTCACAAATGATGTCCTTACTTGACAGCTTTTCCGGTTACAACCAAATCAAAGTAAAAAGGGAAACTAAATATAGAACCACCTTTATTACTCGTTGGGGTACCTTTTCTTATCAGTGTATGCCTTTTGGCTTATCTAATGCAGGTGCCACCTTTCAAATATCTATGCAAATAGATTTTGATGATTTGATCGGTAAGATCATTCAGATCTACCTTGATGACTTAACAGTGTACTCTAAAATCCAATCATATTATTTTGGTCATCTGAGAAAATTTCTCATGTGATGTAGGAAATTTGGCAGTTCTCTAAATCCTTCCAAGTCCATTTTTTGCGTTACCAAGAGCAAGATCCTTGGACACATCATCTCTGATTCAAGAATAAACATTGATCTTGAAAGGATTGTTGCTATCCTTAGTCTGCCTGCTCCCACTTCCAAGAAGGAGGTTCAAGATTTTATGGGAGTTATTAACTTTGTCCATAGGTTTGTTCCAGATTTTGCTGTGATGGTCAAACCAATTCATAACATGCTTAAGAAAGATCATTATTTTTCTTAAACAGATGATGTCAAAGATTCTTTTGAAGGGATTAAGAAAGAAATCAGTTCCGCACTGGTTTTGGTGAAGCCAGATTTTGAGAAGGAATTCACAATATATACTAATGCCACCGAGGCAATTTTTGTTGTCCTCATGCAAAATGATGACCAAGGAAATAAAAAACCAATGGCTTACATGAGTCAACGTTTGTCTGGCAATGAATTTAAATATTATTTTATTGAGAAACATGTTTTTTCTCTTGTTAAAGCTATTGAGAAGTTTCGCCATTTCATCTTAGGTAAGCATACGTTGGTAAAGGTCCCTTTACATGTTGTCATTTTTTTGATCTCATAGACTTATCTTTCAAGAAATCTTTCACATTGGCTTCCCAAGATCTAGGAGCATGATTTGAATATCGTGAATTCTACCACTATCAAGGGATGTGACATAGCCCTTCACTTATCTCAACATGTTGAGAATGGTGAAGAAATTGATGAAGAAGATAGTTCCCTTTCATCTCTCTTTTACATTGATGATCATACCCCCCTGTGTCTGAAAATCCCTGGTACAAGAATTTGGTTTATTATTTACAGAATCAAAGATGTCCAGACAACTTAGACACGCATCGAAGGAGAAGACTCTATCTTGAATCTGCAAGATACGTTATTATAGGAGACTTCTTATTTCGAATATCTGTTGATGGTGTGTTGCTTCGTTATGTAAACAATGAAGACACATAGACACTATTGCAAGAAGCTCATGGTTCTTCAAGTTCTGTCATTCATGTAGGAGGTCACTTTTCTGCAAAAACCATCGCTTTCAAGATTATTGGAAAAGGATATTATTGGCCTTCAATCTTTCGTGACTCTTATGTTTTTTCGAGATCTTGTGACAAGTGCCAAAAATTTGCTGGGAAGGAACGTCTTTCAACCATGCCATTACAACTTGTCCTACCAGACTTTCCCTTTTCAAAGTGGGGATTGGATTTCATTAGTCCTATTAACCCCCCCTCTTTATCTGGACAAGTTTTCATTTTGAAAGCCACAGACTATTTTACAAAATGGGTTGAAGTTGTCCCACTTAAGAATTCCACAGATGATCAGGTAATTTCTTTCCTTGAAAATAATAGTTTTTCCATATTTGGTCTTCCACTGGACATTATTACAAACAATGGTCTCGCTTTCATTTATGCTAAGCTAACTCAATTTTTAGCTAAATTGGGGGCTAAACATTTCAGCTCATCAACTTATTATCCCCAAGGAAATGGGCAGGTTGAGTCTACCAACAAAAATTTGGTAAGAATCATCAAAAGGCTCAACGAAGACAAGCCTTGTTACTGGCACACTCTCCTCACTTATGCCCTCTGGGAAGATTGAACTACCGCCAAGGTAAGCCCTGGTTGCACTCATTTTTATCTTTTTTATGGACAAGAAGCCCTCCTTCCAACTGAGCGGGAACTTTCTGTCTTAAGGTTGATGCTACAAATCGAAGAATTAAATTCTACAGATGTTTCACAAAGGATAAACATGCTAATGGATTTGGAGGAGCAAATGATGTTTGCTTTGGATAATATTAAAAGGATACAACAAACTTTTAAGAAGTATTTCAACAAGAGTGTCAAGACTATCAAGTTCAAGGTCAATGAAAAGGTTTTTCTATGGGATTCAACTCACATTGATAGGGAAAGACATTCAAAATTTAAAAAACTATGGCTAGGTCCTTTCAAGATCGCTTTTGTCTTAGGTACCAATTCTTACATTCTAAAATATTTACGAGAGCGATTGTTTTCCTACATCACTAATGGTTCTCACTTAAAGCATTATGTGGAACCAACTTGAAAATCTCTAACGTTGTTCAGTTTTTTTGTATTTTAGTAGTCTAGATCTGCTTTCAGTTTTCGCTAATTTTATTTTCTACTTACAGTAGTTGATTTCTTCTTTCTATTTTAAACATTTCCTACCGATTTTAAAATTTTGTCTTTTTATTTCTGCTATTTTAATTTTCTGCAATTTTATTATGTTAGAATTTTAATTTCCTTGTCATCTTTTAAATTGATTTCAGTCAAGAATAAGATGTTGGATTAGTTATTCCACAATGACAGTCCTGCAAGATATTGTTAATCAATAACATGTTGGTTGTGGAGCCTGATTATCTTCCTGATTCAGAGGTCTTTTACTTTCAGTCATGTTTATACCCCATGAAATATTTACACCCCAGAAGTATGTACAATCTTTCACATGGGGGAGTGCAGAGGGGGGGTACACTCTTCCGCGAATCCCCCGAAGGAAAAATTGTCTTGTAAATGTATATTGTAATTTCATTGTAAATCTGGACCATTCATTATAAGGTCACAGATCTAACGATAGATATTATGTTAGGGTTTTTTTCCCTAGAAGACAACCCTCTTTTATGAGGGAAATGTATTGTGGCTATGGTTGATGGTGAATATTGTATTCTGAGAGAGGAGACTGTGAGAGAAAGAAGAGGAAGTTACAATGGGTTTTGTTGTAGGTTGTATCCCTTCATTTGTTGGATAATAATAAAGGAAGGACCTGGCAATTTCTCTGGTGGACGTAGCCCACACTGGGTGAACCACGTAAATCTGTGTCTCTCTTGTATTGTGTATCTTCTGTGTTTTGTTTCCACATTTGTTTTATTTTATTGCTCCGCAATCCTGTTTTTCTAACATAACAATCAATCTTACACATTTGTTACGATGTTTCCCCTGAAGACACACTTGAATTTGTTATTTGCTTTCACTGTTGCCTTAAAAAGAGATTAGTTATCTCCCACTTCTTCTTTCCATTTCTTCATCCATTTGAGAAATAAAAGAGCATGTCCATTAATTTTTCTCCTTGAAGTAAGAGATGGTTCTGGATGAATGATTATGCATAAAGGGATAAACCCCCTCATACTTAACATTTCTCATGAATTATTCCCAAATTCTCGGTAATGTTTCCATTAAATCCACTCACTTCCCCCTGTTGCATAATTATTATAGTTATATCTTCCAAATTTACTGATTTGGTCTACAAAACTGTGAGTTCTGAGTTCTAAATCTGTTGAAAAACAAATTCCTTGTGGAGTTGCTAGTTTGTTGACGATTAAAATCGTAATGAGGATTTCGCCTGCAAAGTATTGCTAAAGCCTATAAGTTTTAAACTAATAATATATATATATATATAATACTAGTAGGTGAGACCCCTTTGTAGGATGGAGGATCAAACACAACACCTTGTGTGTTTTTTCTATGTTCTATTACTGTTCAAGACTGCTTACAGGATCTAGAATGATTGATGATCAACGTTGGTTCTATTCATGACAGATAGATGAGGGTTAATACATGTTTGTTCTCTCGCTCTAAACTTGAATGTCATGATGGGTTAAGATATCGGTTGTTACCCTTGCTATTTAGTGTTGGATTTATTATCTGTGATACCTGCAAAAGAATACATGTTAGTAACGACAAATAAAGAGCAATTGAAAGAAAATAAAGCAATATAGACAAAGAATGCAAAAGGAAGGAACTAGTCTATGTTAACATGTTACACTATATGCATTAAAAACAATTGTTGTAAATCCTAGCTAACAAATAGTAGCTATGTGATTTATCGAGTTATTGGAAATATAGTTGATATACATTGTTGTATAGTTGGAAATAGTAATATGTGATGTGGGTGGCGCCCTTGGCAATTAAGGGTTGTTGGTTTCAATGCATGGTTCAATTGGATGATTTGTTGGATTAGTGGTTGGCATGTACTAAAAAATTGAATGAACTTGAGTGTGGAGGTGACGTAAATTTACTGCACGTCACCCCTACTCCCTCCACTAGTCGCCACCCTAATCAAGCTATTGATTCAACTGGGTGTTGTTGTGGTTAGGATCTGACTTTCAAGTAGAGAGGAACCGCTCATCCAACTCGCATTTTAAGGTGTGTTGATTTCAGGTATGTTTTTTTTTTCCATCCATGAGTCTTCTCTGGTTATGAAATGGATATTGGCTCAGATGTATTGTTTTGTGATCTCCTTAAGTATGACAACTATCTGAAATTATTTTTTTTTGGAATGAATCGTTGATGGCTTTCTCTGCGATAATGTTTGAAGTCATGGTGTTATTGGTCATTCTGATCATTAGCAGCCATATAGGCTCTCTATCATCCTTGCTGGTTTTAGTTGGAGGGTTTTGTTTGGTTTTGAGTGGTTGGTTGTCTTCACGCATTCGTATCACCACACCCAATCTTTTTCTTTTATGGGAATAATGGGTTGGAATCACTTTGTGTCACTGCACATTGTTCACTTAGATATTGGGTTGTTATTGCTACTAATGGTCACGCAATGGGTTATATTTCTTCTTCTCAACCCCGTTTTCACCTCAACATTGTAGTTGGTTGACTGGAAAATCCCTGAGGAAAATCCTCGAGGGTTAAGTTTCATTACAAGTCCAAAATGGAGCCTTGCTCCTCTGTTCATAGCCTCTCTTGTCACGGGATTCGTCACCCTGTCCACGAGGTGAATTGTGGTATTCTCTGTATGTACACCATTGGTCTTAGAGGTTTTCACCATTGAGAGGAGTCGACTCTAGCCTCCCTCTACTAGTCCACAGAGTAAACCCTTGACTCCTCAAGACCAAGGTTCGATAGAGAAGATTGTTGTGGCCTGTCAGGTTTACTATTGGTTGTTGTGGATTGGTGTGTATTGTCGACAGAGCTGATTACTGGCTCGCCCCATTGATTATGTGACAGTGGTGTTGGTTTTGATATCTGGTTACTGCATTGTTATTATGATTGAATGGATAAGCCTAGCATGGCTAATTGGGTGATTTTTTAAATCAATTACACAGTCTATTTCCTTATGTTTATTGACTTGATGACCCAACACTGTTTTAGTTGGTTAATTCACAACATTGCTTCATGCCTGAAGCGTGGGTATGTGTGGCATTCCCACAACATGTTAGGTCGGGTTGTTGATTATTATAACTAAGTGTTTAATTGCTATGGTATTATTTCAATCGATGTGTTATGGTATGGTTGCCCACTTTGTATGCTATGGATAGTTTTTGGTTGTGCACTCAAAGATAGTCACAGATTTTTAACATGGCTTTTTTGCAATTTGATTAATTGTATTATGAGGTCGGGTATGTTGTTGTTGTCGCGTTGTGTTGGATGGATAGCCCAGCATTTTGAATGTTTAGAGTCAAGAAAATTGGACCTATACAGTCACATAAATACACTTGTGTTTTGTCGAATGGTTGTATATTTCACAGCATAGCGTGAGTTGAAGTGGTGATTGTTATCTGTGTGTTTAAATGGCGAGCCAGGATCTTTTCAAGGTAATTATGGATCATTGTGTTGATTGTCCATTATGTATGTTAAATGAACGTCATGCATTTTAAATAGTGACATGCATGAGTGTTGTGACAGTTAACCACATTGCAATTTAATTATTAAATGAATTGAAAAATAGAATCGAGCATGATTTCTATGTCTGCATTTGATGAGCAAAGTGGAAGTAATTGACTGTGTATTCATTTGGAAATTGCTTAATGGATAAATGAGAAAAACAAACCTCCCCTACAGATTGTTGTGGAATGCATACTGTTTTATTTGTTGACACTGTGTTAATTATCTGATTATAAACAGTGAACTAGTTAATGCATAGAGTTGTGTGAACTACACACAGTAGTTGTTAATTGGGTCACAATGGTCATTTGGTTGGTGTATTTCCTTTTATAGAATAGTTATATGTATTACTTAATTAATTTTATGAACAATACCCGCTCTCCTTCCCCGCCATTATTTCTCTTTTTCGCTAATTACAACCCCATCGCCTTCCCATATTCATTTTTCACTCCCTGTTCTAAAATTGATTACAGTCAAGAAGAATTTTGTATTAACACAGCTGGAAGTTGCAGTTTCTTGGTTGGATCACAGTGGTGTTTCTTTGGTTTGCATTACAGATGATTGTTGTTGTCTTTGAGCAGTAATCATGTTCTTTCCCCCCTCATTATATCATGTTTCACTCAATACAATCCCCTCACATATCCCAGAACCTTTTGTTCACCCCCTGCTTATTGATGAACGGTTAAACAATTTGTATGGATTGGATTGCATGGGTCTGATATATTGCTGAGCCAAAATCTATTTCATATTTTTAAAGAGCTATGATGTATGGTTATTTAAAAGACTATTTTATAATCAATCATTCATACATGGATGAGCTATTCAAATAAAAGGTTGAAAATCGAGGCATGATATGCCTCTCTTAAAGGGAAAGCCACTACTGCCCCTTCCGCATCTTTAGATAATTCTGGTAAATTCGTGTCCTCCCACATGCATTGGAAGGATGATTGCTCTCATATGATCAGCAAGATGAGACTTAAATATTCCACACAGCCTAAGGCAGGTTCAGAAGGACTAAAAAATGATAGCATCAGTAAGGGAAATATTGCCTAACAAACTGGAAAATATGGATTTTAAGTTTTTTTTTATTATTATTGATAACAGTTGACTTCAGATTTCCGTATGGCATGTTTTGGGATATTATATTTTAGAAGTAATTTCAAACATTATTGAGATAAATTGTCTTGTCAAATGTTAATATGATGATGGGAATCACAAGAAGGTGTGTTTTTTGTTTAATTGATTTGTATGTTATGATTGCTAAGAACTAAAGGGATTCACAAGAGATCCCACCTACTAATTGTTATTATGGGACATTAAGTTTCGAGCTATTTCTATTATTAGATTGCACTGTTTCCAAGGCTTTTATATATGGTTTAACTTAAGGTTTCATTGTCTCAGGTTCACATCGGGTACTGGAGCCAGCGAGGGGGCGACGGGATTTTGTCACCCCATTAATGTGTCAGAACAGTGCCCATTAATGCCACATAACAAGTGGAGGGCACGCTTCCTTGGGAATAAACACCTGGCTTGGCGCTTGTTTCTGTGAATTCGATAACTGCGGGAGTCCTAGCAGCTGGATTTGCATCGGTTCTTCTCCAGTCTTCTTTAGGAATCGTTGCAGAGACTATCTCCAATTGGAACTTTGGTTTAAGGAGATTTGATTTGATCGATGACATCAAGGCTGCGCTTGAGCGAGCATGCCCACTTACTGTTTCCTGCACGGATATTATTCAGATCGCAGGCAGAGATGTTGGTGCTCTAGTTCGAAATATGATGATCTATGATTCTATATATTGTATTGGTATTGGTTTTCGTCCGCTCATTATAAATATATATATATATATATATATATATATTTTGGCATTGGCTTAATGCTTGAATATTGAAATACGTACATTCTGGAGGGCCTTTCATACCTGTCTTCAATGGACGTCGGGACGGGGTCTCTGCAAGCAATATCAGAGTGGATGCGCAGCTGCCCCTGCCAAGCATATCTGTGGGAGATACGTAGAATATGTTCGCCCAGAAAAATATAAGTATTGAAGATGGAGTTTCTCTACTTGGTGAGTTGTGGGTTGCTTGATTTGATGATGGTTTTGCGTCAATTATTGATGAATTTCTAGTAAATTCTTATTGATGTTAAATGAATTTGTCTGAATGGATTCACTCAATATTCAGAGTTGTTATGCAATTTGGGTTGAGCATTCCCAAAGGGGTAACTTTTATGTTCTACTCTTCTCAGATCTATGGCGGGTAATATGCATCCACAGTGCAGAGTCTGTTAGTTGGAATCATTATTGAAGCAGACAACGCGTAATTCCACTGGAGGAAAGGCTCCCAGAAAGCAGCTTGCCACCAAGGTCAGTGGGTGCCTCCAATTGTGTTCAGTTTCACTTATTGTCTGAATGGGTGATAGGGTTCTCATTGACCTTCAAAGTTTGTATTACTAGATGTTCAATTTTATGACTTTTTGCATCTACAGGATGGTTGTGCAGGCGGAGTATCTGTGTGACATGTTGTTGCCGGAAACGTCGTGAACCAGGTTCGTTCCCAGTGCTCTGAGTTTATTAAGTTAATTCTTGTCTTGAATTTGTTCCGTGCAGAATCTGCCACGCTGGGTGCAGAATTTTGATTTGTTTGACGAAATTTTGTTTTAGGAAAAAGGCTCAGGCGAGAGCCTTTAAAGATTTTAGGAAGAGTTTTTTGGTTCTTTCAAATGGTTCGGTTTACGATCTTTATTGAAACTTATAAGACTGACGATACAGTGGTGTTGATGTGTCACAGAAGGAGGAATTTGCTTCCGGGAGATGATAAGTCTCTGATTTCACCAGTTGTGGTTAACAACACGACACCGGATTTGAAAATGCAGGTTGTTGCGGCGGGTGGGGTTTGTAATCAACTTTTTTCATTGGTTCCATGTAAATATTTTTGAAATTTGTTCTTCAACCTACAATTTAAGTGGATATAGGCCCTTTATAATACATAATTTCTAAATAACACATCGCTCCAATAATTCTGGTAGATATAAGTTTTATTTTCTAAAGAAGCCTTCAAATTTTATGGAGGAAGATGGCTTATTTTCATTGAGTCTTATAATATTCATGAAAATATCATAATATACTATGATAATACCTAACCCTCAAACAATGTGTGTGAATACAATGTTAGAGTTTAAGTCAATGACAAAAATTATGTGATTTCCAATTGCAAAACTTATTCAATGAACTGTATTGTATATGATAAAAGGATATATTGAATCACCATTTGTTTAGGCCTACAAAATTATCTAAAGAGAGATTAACTTGCCATCTCACTTGCCATCTTCCATGTCTGTATGCAAGGCGAAGGACATTGCCAATTTTCTTCAAAAACAATCCTTACAAAAAGAGTTCAGCATTATGCCATTTATGTGGGAACATAATTTACAGAAACTATTTTGGGGGATAAATCCCTTTTCATGGAAATTTCTGACAATAATTCTCTTTAACGAAAGTAAATAAACTAACCTGAAGCGCAGATGGGCTCTCACGCAAGTAGTCTTTTAATGTTTGTTCTTTTTCTTCCAACTTACAACACACCAAGGATGGATGGATGGATGGAATGACGCATTTTATTGCCAGAACATGTGCTTAATTGCCTTTTATAACAACTAATGATATATTTTTTTACCTTTCTTCACATCGACATGCATTTTAATGAGCATAAAAGCCATTTTAGATGATGATCCATTGCTGACACACTCAAATTGCTCATCGTTTCTTCTCATCTCTGGTTCCACTGGTGGCTTCCAAAACTCTACCCATTCTTTAAAATGTTGGAATTTCATGACTATACCCAACTCCAACCTCTCTTCCGGTTGTTCTTCTGATGTTTTAATGAATGAATCCGCGACTGTTCTTCCTGCTATCCATATCTATCTAATTATATGTTTGCGTAAGATTGTGATGGCACAATCTTATCTGTTTGTGTAGGATTGTGATGGCATAACCTATTATTATTATTGATGAGAGGTGTAATTGTATACTGTCACCAAGGAAAGCCAAACTTAATATGTTTGATGATGTGCAGGATTGTGATGGCATAACCTATTATTATTTTAAAGAGGTGTAATTGTATATTATCACCAACAAAAGGCCAAAAGTCCAACGTAATTTCTTAATGAACAGTCTTTAGGGTTTGATTAGTTATGTTGTATTAGTTCTGGGGTAGACGTAAAGCTGTCGCGACTTTACTAATTCATTGGAGATAGGCAGTACGCCACAACTTTCACAGTGTTGTACGAGGGATAGGCATCAACTAGGGGACGCTCCCACCTATGGCTGGGGGAGCTAAAGGCAGTAGGCTACTTCATTGGCAAGATCTAGCTCATGGATGGTTATAGGTAAAGAAAAGCCTCACTATAGCGACCTTAACATGGTCTGGAGCGGAGCTAATAATCATAATCATGGCATAATAATTTTGATAAATTGTGAAGCAAGAAATGCAAAGAGAAAAGAACAGAGCAGAAAACTGTATTCAGTATATTGAGAATGTAAGGAGAAAGTACAATAAGAAGAGTTAATGAAGAACTTCTAATGCAAACGAAAAATAGTTGGGTTAAATAGACTCAAGCAAATCAAGAAAAGAAAAGTACAGCTGGCCAGGACAGCTGGCAGTGTAAGTCAGCCTGTTGAGGTTACATTATATTTAGCACTCCCTCTTAAACTCAATAGTTACAAACATCAGCACTGATTATGCCCAAGTGTTGTCTCTGAAAATTAAAAACAGATTTTCCTAGTGGCTTTGTGAAGATATCTGCGAGCTGATCTCGAGAACCACAGAATTGAAGTGCAATATCACCATTATTGACTAGCTCGCAGATGAAGTGAAAGCAAGTGTCAATGTGTTTGTTTTTCTTGTGAAACACATGATTTTTGGATAGAACAATTGCTGAAGTATTGTCACAGACAATAAGAGTTGGATCATTTTATGTATATGACATATCTTTCAATATTCTTCTCAGCCACACAGCTTGACAAGAAGCTGAGGTAGCAGCGACATACTCTGCTTCTACAGAAGATATTGATACAATTGGTTGCTTCTCGACATACTCTGCCTCTACAGAAGATATTGATACAATTGGTTGCTTCTTTGATGCCCATGAGATCAGGTTCGTGCCCAGGTGAAAAACATGTCCAGATGTGCTTTTCCTGTCATCTAGGTAGCCTGCAAAATCACTGTCTGTGTAACCAAAAAGTTGATTACTATCAGATTTAGTGTATCATAAGCCAAAATTGAGAGTTCCTACAACATATCTCAGAATTCATTTCTCCATTTTCCAGTGAGAATCTTTGGGGGATTTCATGAATCTGGAAACAAGGCTGGTTGCATACATAATGTCAGGCCTAGTTGTTGTAAGATACAACAAACTACCTACTAAACTTTTGTATAGGGTAGGGTCCACTGTAGGGCCTTCATCTTTCTTGCTCAATTTTGTGCCTAGAGGTATAGGGGTTTCTGCTGGATTGCATTCTTCCATGCGAAATCTTTTGATGATGTCTGCTGCATATTTTTGCTGACAGACAAAAATGTCTTTGGTTGATTGATCAACCTCAATCCCTAAAAAATATTTCATTATGCCAAGATCTGTCATCTCAAACTCAGATTGCATGGCATGTTTAAAATTTGTTAACTCAAGATTTCCAGTATAGATCATGTCATCAACATATAAACAT
>JASDQU011312362.1:0-13912 GCA_032191745.1 Picea mariana
GGGGGGGGGGGGGTTCCCATGAAGTTTTCCCTCTTTCCTCGCTTTATTTTCAATGTATCTTTTGTATTTGGGTACCTAACATGGCCTCCTTGTCGGGACCCATTCTTTATTTTCACCATAGTGATATTCAAGGGAGGTGTTGAAATTAATTCACACACCTAGGATTTCTTTTTCCTAAGGTTTTTCCTTTTTTATTAGTCATAATTAGTCATTATTCAGTGTCTTATATTTTAGGGGAGAATATTCCACCTAGAGAATATTCTCTTTCAATGGACACTTTAGTTTGACTAGTTGAGTTGAGTTTAGATGTTACATTGGTTTTATCACCATGGAACATTGGGATCATCACCATGTTAATTCGACCTTGCCTTGGTATCATCACTAGACTTGAGCATTACCATTGATTCCCTGAGTTAACTCCTCACTATTCTTTGTTCAGTCAGTTAACTCAAGACTAGTTGACTAGTTAACTCAACTAGGTGGCAGTTCACTCCCGTAACTACCTGAGAGACTAGACTAGGTGGCAGTTCACTTCCGTAATTGTTGATGTGTGTCAAGATCACTCTAGACCACCACTATGGCGCATTGGTTCGCCTCCAGTGCGCACTCATTGAGTTATACAGAGTATATCATGTGTAAATTATTCATTATTCATAACGGTTAATGAGAATTCTTTCATTCTTTCTCTCCTTCTTCTTTTTCCAATTCTCTCTACAAATGTGTGTATTATTGTTTAGCTAGATCTATTATGTGCAGATTCAACACATTTACAAAGAACACCTAAAAAAACATATCAGCGAGGTCATGCTCAAATTGGGTTAGTAAAAGAAAATTGGAGAAGTAGCAACATACTAAGTTTAGGATCAGATCAACAAAGATAGCAACACAATTTAGTCCCCAGCAATACTTTTCAAAGATTGCTCTATTCACTAAATTTCATGTTTGTGCTAAGTCCCAATCGACAATGTAAGATACATATCGACAAGACAAGTAAATGCTCAAATTGGGTAAAGTAAAAGAAAATTGGGAAAGAGGCAACATACCAAGTTTAGGATTGGATCAACAGAAATAGCAACACAATTCAGATCACTAAAGTTGATGTTTGTGCTCAGTACCAATTAAGTAGAAATTGATATCGTTCAGAAAGAAAATGTCAACGTGTATTCTCATGTCCATTATAAATAATAAATGTGATATATTGCCTAACAAGCATTAGGGCTTGATTCTATACATCATCACTCATATGGCTAATGGAACTTACATATCATGATATCCCTTTTGTAATGTACAATATGTATGTATATCATCTAAGTTTCTTGTTGCTACTCTTTGCTTCCAGGTTTGCTACATAACAATTTTGGGTGCTCCTAAAGTATTAGAGAGATTTTGAGAGCTAATAATTTGGGCTAGTGTAATTTGGATTTGTTGATATTTTGATGTAACTACGGAAGATATTCTTTTGTATTTGTATTGGTCAAACCTCGAGAAGGTTATTGTAATCTTATTGTATAAATCGGCTCAAAAGAAATTATTATTTTATTGTTATCCTTATTGTAAAAGTCAAAACAACCCCTCTCAGGGTTGCGTCTTTTCAGGAGTCAAATTATGTGTATAAATAGAGGTCGAGTTCCTCTCATTTGTATACACACACAACGTACCTTCTCTTGTGTATTTGGAGCATAGAAAAAGAGGTCTAGCATAGGTGGTCTTGGTTTCTTGGTCTTTGGTATCTTGGTCTTGCTCTATTTGTGGAGAGCTATAACGTGACATTGAACTGGTTAAAGGAATCTATACTAAAGAATTGATTGTTGGGTTTTCTCCCCCATGAGGGTTTCCCAGGATGTATCTTGTGTTCTGTGATTGTTTATCTTTCAATGATCCTATTACATGCAATTGTTAATGAATGTTAAAGAATATAACTGTAACTTCTAAAATTATATAATGGTATCAGAGCAAGCCTAAATAGAAGACAAAACAAGTCGTTTTTCTTGATAGGAGTGGTTGTCGGACAAAACAAGACCACCAGCAAGTGCACCCTAGTGGAGTGCATCTTTTCCCTGGATCAGATCTTCAGAATCCAAAATTTGTGATTTAGGGGCAGGATGACCACCGGAACCAAGATTGATGAGAAGATGGAGGGAGCTAACAACTTCGGAGCGTGGAGGTACAAAGTATCCCTCCTAGAAGAACATGATCTAGAGAAGTTCACTAAAGAAGAGGTTTCGTAACCAGAGGGAGATGAGGCTAAAGCAAAGCACAAGAAGGATATGGTCAAAGCAAAGAGGATTATTGCAGACTCCATTAAGGACCATCTTATACATCACATATCTTCATTATCCACTCCAAAAGAAATGATGGATGCCTTAACCCCACTGTTTGAAGGAAACAACATTAACCGAAGAATGACCTTGAGAACTCAGTTAAAGAACGTGAGGATGCAAAATTTAGAAACCATCCACTCTTACTTCTCAAGAGTAAACCAGATCAAGGAGTAAATAGAAGCCATTGATGATATAGTGAATGGAGAAGAAATGGTGATGACCACCTTGAATGGCCTCCCAAGGTCATGGGATGCATTTATTCAAGGGATATTCTCAAGAAGAATGTTACCCAAGTTCAGTAGGCTATGGGAAGATTGCAACCAAGAAGAAGTAAGGACGATAGCAAGAGAAGAGAAGATGATAGATGATGATCAAGCCCTAGCCACCCACACCAGGAAAGGAAAGAGCAAGAAATAACCCTCTTCACCCAAGAAGTTTCAGAAGGGCCAAAAAAAAAACCCAAATATCAGATGTTTTGTTGGCAGAAAATGGGACACATTGCTAGGAATTGTTCTCTCGTTCAGAGACCAAGGAAAAAGAAAGGAGGTAAAAGGCATCATGTTCATACAGCTGAAGATAATGAACCACCCAATAAGGTTGCAAAGGAAGATGAATCAAGTGATGAGGAGTATGTTCTTATCTCATCCCTTATAGGAATTGTTCCTCATGGAAGTGACATTTCATTGGTGGACAATGGTGCTTCTAGACACATGACATGTTATAAAGACTCCTTGTCTAACCTTACTCATAAGGATTCACCGCACATGGTGAAATTGGGAGATGACTATCAATATCTGATCAAAGGAGTAGGAGAAGCCTCCTACAAGTTAGACTCGGGAAAGCCAATAAAGATGAAGGAAGTCCTCTATGTTCCTGGATTGAAGAAGAACCTTCTCCCGATTTCAACATTGGATGAGAAGGGTTACAGAGTTGCATTTGTTGATGGACAAGTTCTTATGTGGCCTAGAGGGAAGAATTTTGATGATGTTGTGGTGATTGGAGTTCAAGAGGGAAACTCTACGAATCGAAAGGGCGATCAGATTCAACATTAATTCACGACACTATGAATCCCAGTGAATTATGGCATAGGAGATTTGCTCACCTACAATACAAGGCCCTACCGAGTGTGAGCAAGATGGTGACGAGACTACCAGAGATTCAGGAAAATCCAGACGACGTGTGCAAAAGTTGCGCACAAGGAAAGAACGTGAAGCACTCCTTTCCCAGTAACGATAGCAGAGCCAAAAGAGTATTGGACATCGTGCACTCGGATGTGTGTGGACCGATGTCAACAACTTCACTAAGCATGTATGCATATTATGTGTCTTTTATTGATGATTACTCACGTAAAACTTGGATCTATTTGTTGAAGGCAAAGAATGAAGTGTTTGGAAAATTCAAAGAATTTAAGGCACTAGTAGAAAACCTGATAGAGCAGAAAATAAAGACCTTGCAATCAGATAATAGAGGAGAATTCACTTCAGAGGAATTCAAAGAATATTGCAAGTTGGGATTAAGATGGAGCTTTATGCTCCCTACAATCCTCGGCAGAATGGACTAGTAGAAAGGAAGAATTGAACAATCATGGAAGCAGTGAAGGCTATGATACATGATCAAGATCTACCTATGCATCTGTGGTTAGAAGCAACAAAGACCGTAGTGTACGTGCATAACAGAAGTCCCCACAAAGTACTTGAAAACAAGACACACCAAAGGAGATGTTTTCAAGAGAGAAGTCGGAAGTCAACCATCTAAGGATATTTGGCTGCCCCGTATTTGTGCATGTTCCCAAGGAAAAGAGGACAAAATTGGATCCATCCGAAAAGAATGGCATATTTGTTGGTTACAGTGACACATCGAAGGCATACATGATATATATTCTCGGTCACCAGAAAGTTGAGATTAGCTGAGATGTCACCTTCAATGAGAGTGCAGCTTTCAACAAATCAAAACAGGACTATGCAAAAGAGGTTCATGAGGAGGAAAATGAAGTTACTAGAGTTCCAAAGACAGACGCAGTTGAACTAGAGGAAGTCATTCGTGAAGATAATGACATGGCAAAACCTCAGAGGCCAACAGGGATGCCTTCTCGCAAGAGAAGACCAACTTGGGCATAGGAGCTCATCAAAGATGCAAAAAGATATGGTGCCCCAGAAAAATATCTTAGGGAAAATAAGAAGTCAAAACCATATTCCAGCTATGTGGCATGCTTGTGTGATATCATGGATGCAGAACCATCCAGTCATGAAGAGGCTGCAGAAAATAGGGTATGGAAAGATGCCATGGGGGAGGAACACAATCCATAGTAAAGAATGATGTCTAGGATGTGGTCCCCAGACCGAAGGAGAAATCCGTAGTAAGTTCAAAATGGATCTACAAAACGAAACATGCAGTTGATGGCAGTATTGAAAAGTATAAGTCTAGATTTGTGGCTCGAGGATTCTCTCAGAAGGAGGGCATTGACTATGAGGAGACATTTGCTCCCATGGCAAAATATACCTCGATCAAGACTAGGAATTTATATTGAAGAATTGGTTGTTGGGGTTCTCCCCCACGAGGGTTTCCCATGATATATCTTGTGCTCTATGATTGTTTATCTTTTAGTGATCCTATTATATGCAATTGTTAATGAATGTTAAAGAAGATAACTATAACTTCTAAAATTATAACAGGATTAGAGCTGATGATTCTGTAATTTGGACTAGTGTGTATTTTGGACTAACAATTTAGCTAAGGAAAAATATCCCTAATCCAAAAAACAAAAAATGTTGATGGAGTCACACCCTTGCATATCATTGCATGGACTGAACTTGATGTTCTTTATTTGGGACAACCAAAGATATCTTTCATAAAATGTTTGATAATCATCATAGGGACACAGCTACAACCTATGCCAATACCCAAATATAAATAGATAGCTGTGCCTGAAACATTCACAATCAAATGTCCATGGTCTGCACCCACAGGGCCACAAACAATCATAGATGTAATTATTTTTCATTAATATACTATTTATTCACACGTGCACACGATGCTCAGAGCAAAGCCAATACAATAAGCTTAGTCTACACTTTCCTTTCTCAACTTTGTTTCCATACTATCTCTGAGAGAAATGGCCAAATACATGTTACCAAATATGAGTGAGACTCAACTCAACTTCGCCCCAGAACTTTGAAGTAGATTTACGTGAGATAAAAAAGCTGTGCTTTTCCCTCTTGGTAGCCTTGGGCAGAAGGCTACAAAAGAAGTAGAAAATCTGAAAGGCCATGCTTTATGTTTGAAAATACTACAATATGACTTATAGTGCCTCTTCGAGGACGGGATGCACCAATTATCAAGCCTTGCCAATACAAAAAAACATACATATATGTACATATTTGTTAAAAAATATTAATTTTAACATGGTCGTGGCTGCTCCCTTTCTAATGAGTTAAGTCGCCTTGATCTCTGCTCCAACTCTGCCATGACTGCAGCCTGTTGCTTTTTACAATGCTTTGTTATAGAATTTGTGGTCATAGAACCAATCTTCTCAAATGCTACCTGTTTATCCATTCAACAAATACTGCTTTTGTATTGATCTACATAAATTGAATAAAAACAACAGTACTGTATATGCTTTTCATCACCTTGTATCAAGAAATAATAGCTGGAGAAAAAATTGCAGGAATGATGCATAACAGGAATGCTATTTTCTCACCTTCAACAGTGCATCTGGGTCAAATGCATGATGTGTAGTATGATGCAAAATTCTAATAATATCSCCAACATGGTTGGCAGCCAGCAGCTGGTCCTCATTTATCTGTTATTGCAGAAAACATTCGTGAGCCCACTCTGAAGTTTTTTATTACTTATTTCTAGTCAAATAGAACACTTTWTTTTGTGGAAGAAATGCTGGAAACACGAAAAGGAACAGGCTMATTTTTATTACCTTCAAATTACTAATTATTCTAGTCTTAARATTTAGATTAGGATTGCTGGAAGTACAAGATAAGTCACCATTTTTATATCAAAATCAGACTATTTTTTTTTTCCATAGAAAACTTCACGGGGAAACTCCAGGGTAMTTGTCTGCATTTTGTGGATGGTGCCCATTGTAAACTMGTTGGGGCTGATTATGGCACCTGGCATGGTAGGGACACCAAATGAGGCATGCAACAGAGGCATCCAGCTCGGAGGATTGGCCCCGAGATCTCCTRTGTCAAGCTCAAGGCACTCAACCACTCAAGCTAGCCCACGGGGCTATCAAAATCAGACTATTACTTATTCTAGCCTTCAGATTTGTATCAAAAGTGCTTAGATTCTTCTAACCATCTAGCTGGACCGTTTGGTGCATTAACATATTGCTACATGATCCACTTAAAGAAATTCAATGTCCAGCCATAACATAACTTACCTTGAATATAGCCAAGGCAACCCTAAATAAAATATTGGCACCCTCATTGAAAAGGATATCCCAAATGCGCATCGCAGTCTGTGGAGGATTCGCAAAGAAAGAGTGTAAGAATGGAAAAAATTCTTATGAAGGATAATTAACTCGTCCATAAAACCAGCAGAGAGACTTTTTACAATAAATATCACATACTTCGGATGGCAAGCTCTTTGCAAACAGGCAGAGAAACCATTCTGTTGCCACAATAGAGACATCAAAATTTATATTCTCCAAGTGTGTAGCAATACTGCCATACAGAAGAAATATGAGTAGGAAGAACAATGCATCACAAAAGGAAAGTAGATATAGAAATTTGATAACAGTTTTAACGTCTAAGACCCCTAGTATTTACTAAGCTCTTGAAAGAAAATATAATTGCTTACCTAGGGCACATTTTTGCAAGGAAGTCCTTAAAGACCCTTTGTTCAACATGGCATCCAGACAAATTGTCTGCATAGCAGTCATTAAACAAAACATTCTCCAAAAGCACAGCCAGCATCCAAAATGCATCCTCTTCAGTTTTCATAACTAACAATAATAATGCAGCAACATAATTTAGCCCCTGATTCCAAGAAAAAAAATTGAAAATCAGTATGTCGTGGCAGATTGAATGACATAACCAACAAGGTTCTCCAAAAAAATGTGCGCCTGCATAGTAAAATTTGAATAAATGAAGAGTAAATTAGCCTTACTTGACAATAGCCAACACGAGAGTCACGAAAAGAGTAAGCAACAAGCACTCTTCGCAGAGAAGCATGTCCCTCTTCAGTATCCAACCAGGGGTGGGTCGGAAAAGTACGAGCAAGATCCTGAATACAAGTCAGAAAAATGATCAGAAGCTTTTCAGAGGTAGGTAGTTATTGAGTTGTGTCATATTCTGAGATAGTGGCATGTAGAGTCATATGATGAGGAACATCTAGCATGGAAGCTCAGTGGATAGCATTTTAATGCATTCCAAGGTCTTCAATAACTTTTAAACAGCGACTAAAATTATCAGAGGCTAGAAAGAGTTGAAATCTGTCAATGAGCATATAGAACATATAGGCATATATTGTGGTTTCCAAGTACAATGACAAAACACCTTAAATGGGTGATAAAAGAGACAATATTGTGATAAAAGAACATCATGGCATGGATCTATCACAGCTTCTCTTTTATAGCCATAGATGAGCTTTGCCTTTTGGATAATATGAATAGCATGTCCGTGATATAGGCCTTCCAACATCTTATATCTATACTACGTAATGTTTCAATTTTACATCTGTAATATCCCCAAATAGCTAGGCTGGGATATTATGTTCTTCTGTGCAATAAGTGTTCTTTATGCTCTAAACTGATTGACAATTTTTTAAAAACAGTTTGCATGTATTTTCACAATGGACATTTTGTCAAACATATTGCATTCAATACAAATACACCAGGAATAGAAGAGACAATAGGTGGTATTTTATTATAAATAGAATCTGGAACACAACAAGAATAAGTCTCTATTGACTGCTATAGCAGCTGCAATACATCAATGAAAACACACAATATCAAGCCAAAAACCTGGAATCATGCCATGGCCTCCTCAATAGATGAGATCAAACCCTCCAAGTGCCACAACCTCTCCAAGAAAATCGCTACAACCCAAAACTGAAGTCAAATCACAAGATGAAGCTCCAATGAAGATCCAGGATGGATCCTCCTCCTTGTCTAGCTAGGGTGGATATTGCACCATCAAAACTAAACCACAATGCAAAGGTTTTGCCAAAACCCTAATGAAAACCTTGACTCCAAGAGCACTCCAAAGAGATCAATCCAAAAACATAATGAGGAAAGTGGAGCACTACCCCTCCTTTTATTCTTCTTCTATGTCCCTTCTAGAATTTTCCCCTTTTGACCAAATCCACATGATCCTTATTCTCCTTTTAATTTTCACTTAAAGATTAAAAGTCAATTTTACCAATGTTTAAGTAACTAATAATCTAAAAGTTACTTTATTACCTTTTTTACTTAATGTCACTTTAGAAATATAACATCTCCTAGCTAAGTGACATCAAATAAACCCCTTGACTCCCTTTTTCTTACTGACAACCCTCAAAAGTCATCTCCAACTGCAGAACAGGGAAACCCAAAAATGAGGACATGGCAACATCTCCAAGATACGCATATCTGCTGTCAAATAATTTGTCCTACAACCAATACAGAAAGACTGAAACACCAATCAAAACTTCAGATCTGCATAAACAAAAGTACCGAAGGGAAAACTCAAAAGTGTAAACTCCACATATCAAGAGATGAGATCGGCCCTACAAAAGATGAAATCTGATCTACACAAACAGCAGCATGAATGTAGCGGACAGCAAGATGAAACTCTGTAACAGCAATCATTATCTTCTCACTAACACAAGAAAAAATACAATATTGTCCTCAAGGGACTACAATGGCTTCTTTGAAGCCTTCATACTTCCACACTCTATATTCACACACTTCACATGTGTGATTCTATAACCCTACCTAGTGGGCCCTCCCACATCTAGTCAAACTTGACAAGAGGGAACAGCAGTTACAAAACTTAACTGATAATAATAGACCTTAAAGAGAGCATCCCATATACAAAGGAATCTCTCCCAAGCAATGCACCCTACCCATGCCTAGAATAGCTCTTACACATTCTTACATGAAAGGAATCTGACATAACTGTGTAAGGAATCCATCGTAAAGCTGTCGTAACTGTGTAAGAGGAATATGATATAACTCTCATAAAGTCTGTCATAACCTTACACTGACCAGAAGATGCCAAGCTTCATAAGTGTAAGGAATTTGTCATAGGGGTGTACGGGAATATCTCCCACATGGGACACCCATGCTCCTTCAACACTCATGTGCCTTCTTCCCATGAGAACAACTTGGAGCAACCAAAAACTAACAAATAATAACCACCAATGATCAATTTCTCAAAAGATGATATAACCCAACAAACTACTGCTTTTTATAGTCATGTACACATGACTTTAATTCAAACAAATCCATGTATTAAGCATGTACTGCATAGTCAGCTGCAGTTAAAATGCAATAACAATTAAGAGAAATAGGTTGGATGAGCCAACCATAACAGCTATCTAATTTGTCAAGCTGGCTGTAAAAGCAGTTGTAATGTTGGATGAACCAAGAACAGTTAAGAACTAAACCGGGGTCACTGGAAATAACCATGCTAATCATTTTGAGTATGCCCATGGCAGTTACTCAAAAGCATTTATGATGCTGACTAATTCAATATGGCATTATGGCCGAATCAAGTGCTCCTATTAGGCTTCTCTAGCTCTTGGACACGTTGGATACTTTGTGATCTAGACTGAACTGTTGGTTCGAGAAGGTTTTTGCTTGCTCACTCGTTCAGCGACGTTCCTCCCCTTCACTGAGTTAAGTCCTTTGGGTTGTGCCTGAGTGACTCGTGTGACCACATAACTCGCAGTCTATGGCTGTAACTATGGGCTTTGCCTGCCTAGATTATGCGACTTTGCATGTTCTACAGTGCACTGGATTTGATGGCCTCCATGTCGCTATGCACAAAGGAATGCCCGCTTCTACAAATATCTATGCGGTGCTTTAACTAACATAGTGCCTAACCAATGCTATCACAAGTAAATTAAAAACTCCAATCACATTCACACAAATGGCCAGTACAAGTAAACATGTCATTTTACTAAGAAAAAAGCAGTTACATCAAAATAGCATTGCTACTTGACCCATGGGCTAACATCTAATGTACCAGCCCTATCTTGCGCTCCAATGGCTTAGCAACCACTAGCAGGCTTACAAAAAGAAGCGGAAACTTTAGAAAAGCTAAGGTTCCATAGCTCCTAACTGTGCCTTTTGTAGCTATATTTATATTTACATATTGATACAGATGTCAAAAGGGGACGCCAAGGGACTTAACATCCTCAGCATCTGTCTTTCCCAAGTAACTGCTATAATGGGTTATTGGACTATTGGTCTTTTGCATTCCAAATTGGTTGCCCTTCCTTAGCGTTCTGCATCTTGTCTCTTGCTGCCTCATAGGGTCTTTTGCAATCCAACTCTGTGGCCGGATCCATGGTTTTTAGAGCTCTTGTGGAATCCTGCAAGTTGAAGTTCTGGACTTACATCATTTGTTGATTCACAAATCTCCTTATCCACAACTTTACTTTTGGTGGTTGTGTGGGTTCATGGTCGGTAATGAACTCTTTATTCTTGTGGAATCAACCTTAGAGATTTGTAGTATGTACTCCTATAATGACAAGATCTAATCACGACAGCAATTTCCAGGATGGAGAGGCTAAAGACATTGACGGAACTTCAATAGAAACAGATTTAGACGGGGAAACGCAGGTACCGGTAACATGGTAGTAAACACAATAGTAGCATTAGTAATTTAGTCATACTTGCTTAACTAAACTAAATGTTGTTGGAGAATGGAATACAAGTCGACCATAAAATACAGTTTCTTTCCATGAAGTAAATTGCTCTAGTCTTGGTTTTCAAGAATCATTGTCAACTATTTGAGTACCTTCCCACTCATACCTATCTAACTTTTATTGTTAAACCATTCACAAGATTACAAGCTGAGAATTATCTAGAATGCCAAAGCAATTTAAATTTTAAATACATGTATCATGGAAAAGAGGATCCATGTCTTTATTACAAATTCAGACATTCGATTAAACACCGGCCATTCTGGTTTATATTCGGTGCTAAGCAAATTAAAGTTTGTAGAGAAATAACATGAAATTCTTCTTCAGAGCTGATTACACTAAGATCAATTTCAGTAACAATAGTTTGCATTGTAACTTGTAACTAGATTGTATTTTTATAAACTAATTCCCTGCAGAAATCCAGTCTAAGATAAAATGACTACATTCTTATTTCAGAGATACCAATTACTCATGATTCTGCCTGTAGAAGAAAAAGTTAAAACAGAGTATTATGTAAACAGAGTCAGGACATGAACCTGGCCAACCTGAAGGAAAACAATTTCCCTCTCTTGAATATCAGGTTTTGAATGCATAGCAATTTTCAGATCCTAGCATACCCATTCCATAGAATGCTGGAAATGGCCTACTATATTAATAACTACTCTACTCTGACCTTTGGTTTAGCCTGTATCTTCAGGTGTAACATGGACAAAGAGGGTTTGGTAAAAAAATGCTGTGCCAATCACAAGGCCAAATGTTGAATTCTCAGAGAATCGAGCACAAGCTCAGTGGAAAACTCCAATCCATTAGTAGTTGCTTCTCAATTTTATTATTTTATTTTTTTGGAAGTGCTTCCCTTCCCAACGGGGCTTGGTTGGTTGGTAAAGCAGGGGATGTTGTTATTCCCATGAAGATTCAAATCTCCCCAGGTAAATGCTTGCCCCTTGTGGACCAGTGCCCTCATACAAGCCGGCCATTTAATGCAGTTGGAGCTAGGTGCACGTACGGAGTGACTTTGGAGGAAAAGAAAAAGAGTTTCTTTTAAAACTCCTGGAGCATTACAAATCGCCTGAATAAACCAGGCACCACGAATGGCCTGTGCTGTCCCTCAAAGGGTGATCCCACTACTCATCACAAGCACTTTCAAGTTTCCCTTCAGCTAAAGTAGGCTTCAGCGACTGGGGGCACTCTTCCATCAAAATCACCTGGGACTTACACTTGGCCCCAATCACCTATTCACGCCATTGGGGGAATTGGATATTGGTGATTCAATGGCGGCCTGACACGCCACCTTTGAACCATGACCACATGAAGAAGGGCATTTAAGTTTTCAGATCCGATTCTTGATTTACAGAACTGGGTTAATCCCTTTTATTATACATCGCTTGATTTACAGAACAGGGTTGATTCCTTTTATTATCCATCACGGTTTTCAGATTCACAAAATTGGCTTTAAATATCATTAATTTATGATGGAGTTCACTCAGTCAATCGAAGTGAGTATGTTGAGAAATTGAGAGCTTACTTGATCAATCTGGAGAGTAGCAGGGGTGACCATGCCTTCAACTGCCTGAATGAGATCTTGATAGTAGCTGCGCGGGACAGTAGAACGCTTCTTAGCAGCTCCAGATGCAGAGAGCCATAACTTGGACCTCAACACTGACGGAATCCCCTGCCTTATGAGCCTCTTGAGAAGAATCGTATTAGTTAGAGTTGAAATAGAAAAGGAGGACACAAAGCTTCCTCCGTCCCAATGGTAATAGTAATGATAATGATAATGAGGCTGCAGATACCAATCCACCCCTCTGGAGGCCTCTGTCTCCCACCAAACACGGCCCTGTTCTTTCACCCTCCGTCTAACCTCATTCATTATATTTGCCTCCTCAATGGAACCTTCCACTGTGAAGGAATACATATCCACAAACTTCACATTCCCCTTCCAACACGCTCTTTGTATTATGCATCTGTCTCGAGGGGAATCCCCATTTACTGGTTTCACTGTTCCCAACATTGCCATTTCATCACACAAACGTTCAGGTCGAACCCAAAAAAATCATAGGAATTTGCTTGGTAAAGGGCTTGCTCTCATAGTAGCCGGCCGAGTTAAGTAGCCGTTTGAAATCTTTGTCTTCCCACATACTGCATTTCAAATACTGCGGTCTTGTTCACCACGACTTCCATTTAATAAATTATATATTTAGACGTGGAGGGCTGCATTTCGAATACTGCCGTCTGGTTTACCATAATGGAGAAATATCGAAAAGGTGTGATAAAGAAGAAGCTTCAAAAAAAAATTTAAACATTTTATGGTTGAGGCTTTTTTCATTTTAAACTGAGAAGGTATATTGAAAAGAAAAGTTAAACATTTTATGTTCAAGGCTTTTTGTTAGATTTTTTTTTAATGTTTACCTTAAATTTCATTAAAAAAAAAAAAATCGTTTATAAATTCTATGTATAACTTTTGTTGTTGCGCTAAGTAAATTATTCAAACTAAAAAATACTCAATATAATATATATGGAACTAATATATATAATATATGGAACTAAAAAATGAATATTATATGAATTTTTTAAAAATTATCACTTTAATTAATATTTATAATTGTTAAAAATGGAGAGAAATAACACAACATGAAATTTATGTATATAAAATTAACATTTACTCTTACAATGAAATATTTCAAGTTATTAAATAAGTTTTATTAGTTACCATTTTAATTATTTTA
>JASDQU011312364.1:0-11268 GCA_032191745.1 Picea mariana
TTCAAATCATAAATTAAAGAGTAAGTACAACTTATAGCATACAATATCTTCATGATGTCTATGACATCCCAGTTACCTCAATACTATAGTCATTTGGCTATCACATAGCTCATCATCATGTAGGTTAGTTCACCAATAACACATATTGATGCAGATACATCACAAATTTATATAAGAATCCATATTTGCATCGACGCTCAATTAAGAAATGTATTCCTATTTACATTATGCATTGCATCTATTATACATTCACAACATAACTTGAAGTGGTATACATGTACCAAACTTACCCATTTTAATTTTCATGTTCAAATAATCAAATAACTATCTTTTTCATGAGCATATATCATGTAACATACAAATAGGTCTAGAGGTACACATCTCAATGTCTAACCAAGTCTAACTGACTCCAAACAAATGCTAAACTTTGAATTATTAAGATTAGTAAACAACAATGTTCTAACTACCTAAGGTCAAAATATGGGGCATTACACTGTGATTGTTGGGAACTGAAGTAAAGAAAAAGAGAAGCTTTGTGTGTAGATATGTTGCTAAAGTGTGCAGTACTCTACTTGACTTATGAAGCTTTGTGCCAAGGAGGTAAGTTGATCTGAATAAAAGAGGTAAGATCCTAAAGAGGTAAAGCTTTGTGCTTTGGTAAGAGAAAGATAAATGAAGATTTTTGTTTCGAAATCATGAATTTAAGTATGTTTAATAGATTATTTCCTAGTCTGAAGGCTAGGGCACAGTTGAAAGAAATATTTGATTTGAGTAAACTTAATGAAAATGAAGAAAGATATGTTATTCCCATGCATAGAAAGATTTTTTGGACTAATAAATGGATGCAGGAACGTAGAAAGATTTTTTGCAGATTGCAGGTAGAACACTATGATCCTAAGGGAAGTGCACAGTACATAAGAGTTTGGGGAGCATTTAAAAGAAAAAGAGGATTAAATTTTTTTTATAACTGCAGAAGATCGAGACATCTTTCTAAGGAATGCCCTGGTGCTGGTCTTATTTGTCTTTGTTGTAAGATTGTTGGTCATGAGGTTGAGGATTGTCCAAGGATGATTGCTAAAGTTGAACGGATGAACATAATACAAGAAAACTACGAAGAAATTCAAGAGACTAAGGGCATGTTATAAATTCATAAAGAGAAAAGACCAGAGGAAGTTCAGACTACGTTATTACAGTTGAAAGAAACGATGGATGTTCATAAAGATGTCATTTTACCAGAGATCCTGAAAGAAAAACAATGCATAAGTGCAAGAATAGTAGACTTCGACATAGATGGTGTCTTAGATGAAGAAACACGAGTGAATATTATGACAGAAGAAACTTGGGAAATTTTGGGCAAGCCTACTCTGGTACCTTCGCTGGGAAGGATATGTTTTTTTAAGGGAAAGATGATAACCCTATGTGGAAGAGTTATTAATGTACCTATTATTGTTCATGGAACATCGACTGAAGAGGAATTTGAAGTTATTAAGTTTGTTGGGGACATCGCCCCTTTCCCACTTTTGTTAGGTAAGACTTGGATGGAGAATGATCAGATCAGAAGAAAAGCAGAGGAAGAAGCTACAGAAAAGAAAAAGCAAGAATTAAGGGATTTCATAGCTAGGAAAATAGCCCAGCTAATAGAAGAACGAGAGAATAATTCAAAGCAACAGAACAAAGTAACAACGCATGAGGAATGCAAAAGAAAGAGAATTAGCTATCAAGGTTGAAAGAATGCAAGAAGGATTGAAGAACCTATATATGAAAGAAATAAGTATGTCCTCTTAGAAGGTGTTAAGAAAAGGGATATTAACTCCAGAGTACCTGAGGGCACCTCAACAGTGCGAAGCCACTACGCTAGGGGAAGATAAGAATAAAAATGGAAATAGGATTCCAGAAACACTTAGAGAGACTCAGATAATAGGAAAGAAGGAAAGGAAGCTCAATAAAAAGAAAGCTAAGTTGGAAAATCTACAGAGACCAGATGGAAGACATTGCAGACTGGAACCTCACAAGAGATATGTTCGGAGGATTTGAACCTCATTGGAACAGTAGGTTTGTGTAGAATGGGACTTTGCCATGGAAAAGTTATATGACCTTTGGAGGTGCCCTGAACGTTAGAATGATGCTCCAGAATGGTTAGAAAATGAATTTATGGGATGATGGACCGCTTTTGGACGTTGAGACCACGCCATAACAGAAAGTTTTACATTGATGGAGGCATTTCCTGGCCATTGGAAGATCTATTATGTTACCCCTCTTATTTAAATATTTGGTCACTGTGCTGGGACCACTTTTTGCTACCCATTATTGACTAAGTTAAGTAGAGAATTATTCATGTGTCGAGCTGTGTTCTCTGAAACTAGATGTTGCTTGTTTGTTTGTCTACCCCGCCTATCCGTTTGTCTACCCCGACTTGTCTATTTAAAAGCTAGAATGTCAGGCGAACCTAGTGAATTGGAGAAGTTTTTTGAGGAAGTTCTTAAGAATTTAATGGCCGACAGATTGATATCCGAAGGTATCCAAACGTTGTCGACTAGGGGACTACAGGCTTCCCCTTCGACCAGACGTTGTTTTGGCCGTGTTAACCCCATGATTGAGTAGCAAAGTAAGCATCGTGGTGATCTGGCTAATGCGAAGCAGATCCCGTCGATCCTACCCAAATACATTCCAACTTTGGCTGGCACTGTAAATCGCAAAAGTATCCCTTGAGATTTTGAGTACATCGTGTTCACTGCGTACATTGTAAAAGGAATACGCATAGTCGGGAGTCAGTTAGGACAGATCCTACTATTAAAGAACAACGACTTCAATTTAGGAGACCGGAAGAACTACGCCATGTTGGCACCCCACCATTATCTCATGAAGACAACTAGAAAGAAGCCTCACTTTGTTTCACAACCATGGATTAAGGGGTTGGCACAGTCCACCATGGTGAATCTGATGAAGATCCTGCATTTTGGTCACCACTAGGAGGTTAACGCTTGTGTTAAAATATTCTTGTCGTGCTATCATGGTGGATACATGTGGCTTGACAGAAGAATTACTATGAATCCAGTCTCGATCCATCGGATCAAAGGCTTAAGTGTGAAGGGTCCCGACCCTCAACAGTTTTATCCAGGGAAGGCCTTAGACCGTTCCCTAGAATAGCGCATCTAGGAATCTTATGGAGAGGTCTATAAAGGAAAGAGAGGTTACAAGGTAGCCACTATACAAGATGGCACATTGCGCTTCGCTTGCAAATTGCTAGTTGGCAAGCTCGTAAGGAAGAACTGCCCCACACAGGTCACTGGGTTCGTGGTGGACCTCGCAGGAAAGTCTGTGGAGGGTATGCAGATGAACTCGGTGAGCTACCTCGTCAATGATCTAGAGAAGGATTGTCGTGAAGCCCAAGACTTTGGATATGAATTCCATTACAATTGGTTGATCATTTTGATCACATTTGTCGCTTGGAAAATGCCTGAAGTAGCCACCTTCCCAGAGATAGAACCTACGGAGTCATTGGCCGCTCGGTTTTCAATCCTATTGTATACCAACGACATGATGAAGCAGTGGCAGTCCAATGTCGTGTTTCATGGGTACTATCAACATTTAAAGGTCACCATCGAATCATTTCCGCACATGATACTATGCACCCTGCACCAGTACCAACCAATAGAAAATTTCTGCGTTGATACTCATTTCATCTACATCACTGCATGCAGAGACGAGAACCAGGAAGAACTACAATTGTACTACAAGCTGATGGATGACGATATGGATCAGATCACAAAGGAGTGGCCGGAGGAATTTCTTGTACCTGTCACTGATGTATAATTATCCGACAACGACACCATAGGAAGCCCCATAGTTACATGGGTTGAGCATGTCGAACAGTCCAGTGGGACGAAGAAGAAGAAAAAGTAGTAGGAAGTCCAGGATATAGAGAGTGATGAAGAAGACAATGCTTCTAAAGATAATAGGTCTGGCTAGCCAAGAGGATGAGAAGATGAAGAAAATGGACAAGGAGGAGGAGATGAAGGAGAAGAAGAGAAAGGAAGAGGTAAAGATACCACCCCCCCACCTAAAGATCCCCTTGTTGGGATAGTAACACCACAGAAGAGGAAGGTTTTTCTGAAGAAACCCTTGTCAAGGAAGAAGACACACGCTAATAAGCCCTGGCTAGAAGCCACCCTCATGGATGATGACATCAGTCTGGTTTGTGGAGACATGGAGGATGCCTCTGAGGACATGTTGCAAAGATATGGAGAGAAGTAGGATGAGCTATATAGAAGGATCGAGAAGAAATTGAAGGAAGTACAACAAGTTGTTCGTTTGCTCTGTGCAATACCTATTGTGCCTTCCTCATCACAGACTACAGAATTGGGGGATGAACCAGCCCAATTGAGAAGATTGGCAGATGCAACAGAAGTTTGGTTCCAAAAGGCTATAGAAGCATTGAAACATGAGAAAGACGAAGTCTTATCACAGCTACAAGTAGCGCAGGACAGTGTATTTTCCCATGAAAATGTGAAATCAGATCTTGAGGCGAAGCTTCAGGAGGAAAAATCCCAGCTACAGAGGGAAAAGGAGAAGTTTCTCGCAGAGTGGGCCATGGTAAAAGAAGTGGTAAGTAAAGCATGTCACTATGTACCAGGATTGGTACAGGAGGACCAAGAGTTGGTCAAAGCTCAATTAGTGAAGCTTGTTGAGACCCTCCAGCAGCTTCAGGATAGGATAATAGAATTGGAGGCCCAAATGGTACCGACCACCCCGCAGGAGGTGCATGACCAGAGGGAGGATACTGCGAAGAACACAGTTGCAAGAATAATATCCCTTTCCTTGGAATGTAAACAACTAAGTGATAGGAGCGCCAAGACATATGAACGCCTCATCGAGGACTCAGAGCTAAGGAAGCTGGAAGCACAGTTATAGGAGATGTAGCAGCAGGCATTTTCAGTTCAGGCATAGATGAAGCTTCTCACTACAGTAGAAAGAATGAAGAGATCCCAAGAGCAGTGCATAGTATAGAAAAATATCACTTCCCTCCAGGGTAGGGTAATGGAAGTAACGCAACCTATGCAAGATGAAGCGTGCAAGGTGTTCAAATATATTGATGGACAAGGCTTACAATTGGATCAAGTGGTTGCAACAGTAGAACAACACCTGGAAGCACCTGTTATAGAGAAGACAATCCAGGAGCTCACTGAGCAGGAGGCTTAGGTGAAGCAGCAAGTCGAGGCATATCAAGTTAATCTTGAGACCTTCGAAGCATCATTTTCTAGACATGAGTGACTTGGGATGAGTCACATGTGAGTGTTGGGGGCATTTTGGCCCTCGACCAAGTTTTGGGGAACTTTGGTCAGTTTTGGCCCACTTTTGGACTTCGACACTTTGGTCGAAGAAGGAGTGCCCAGGAGGAGTTGAGATCATGTATCTCATTTATTTTTATGGGCTATGCGGACCTAGTAAGGGTTTCTCTAGGGTTTTTGCAATGGGTTTATGGGATGTCAGCCCATGGGATTTTTCCCATGTTTAGGCTTTATTGTAAGGGTTTGTAAAATTATAAATAAAGAAGAAAGTATAGTAGAAGTAGTGAAGCGCTAGTAGTTTGAGTTGTTTTGTGCAAAGGAATGTATGTATGTTAAGGCTTTGTGCTTGATAGAGAGTTGGCTCTGTGCATTGACCTAGTTTTGGAAGGAGGACATAGTGCTTAATGCACATATCTCTTGTCTAGTACAGAGATTGACTCTGTGGCTTAGTGCACAAGAGTGGTTGAATGTAAGATCTCAAGAGATAATAAAGAAGTGAAGCGGTTGGTGGAAATAGCCCCTCTGGGGTGAACCATGTATATCTGGTGTCTTTGGTTTACTTTGTGCAATGTTATCTCTATTTTGTTTTTCTTTGTTCTTAGATTAGATGTGTAATGGATATGTATGTGTTGATTTAATGTTTTTCTTATGTTAAAATGCTATATCTGATCCACAGTGCTAAGTGCTAAGTATTTAAAGAATATAATCATTCATTTACTGTGTCGATCTATCTTTGATTATGTTTTGCAATGTTAATAGGGTGAATGAACTAATGCATGTCACTTCCTAAGCATTAAGAGTACCCTTGCGAAGTTCTTTTATCATAGATATGTGTCCCAGCCTGGTTACAGACACTTGTGTCCTGTAACCCCCCCTACTTCTACCTCGGGTGAGACTTCGCCTGCTCCTTAGGTGTTGCCAAAAGGGTCGGTAGTCGAGGTTTTGTTGGTGTGTTGTTAAGCATTGAACCCTGGATCTTCCCCTGTTCCAATAGTGTTCTTGAAGAAGCCAAGTACACATCCCCTCCTTCTTCCTTGGAGGTATTTTCTTTTGTAGAAGGAGATTCTTCATATCCCTTCTTTTTCTCAACTTTGGATCTACACTGCTTCTTGTAGTGCCCTTCTTTTCCACATATCCAACATACCTTTACAAACTTTCTGGGAGATTTAGATCTACCCTTAGACTTATATCTCCCTCTTGAGAACTTAGATCTATTTATTTCTTGGGAGCGTCCTCTTGCAAATAATGCATATGTGCTCTGTACTTCCATATTCTTTTGTCTCATCTCCTTCAACAACAAGAATGAGACCACTTCATCAAACTTCATTGCAGTTGTATTACTACCTATGGCCACAACCAGACTATCCCACGAGTCTGGTAAAGAACATAATAAACTGATATATTTATCTTCATCTGAAATTTTAATCTCAATAGATACTAATTGACTTACCACAGTATTGAAGGCGTTCAAATTCTTTTCCACCGAGTCTCCATCTCTCATCCTCAGGTTATACAACTTCTTTCTTAGGAATAGTTTATTTACTAGGGACTTAGACTGATAAAAATTCCCCAACTTATCCCATAAGTCTTTGGTTGTAGCTTCCTCTGACACATTCAGTAATACTGAATCTGAGAGACATAGTCAGATTATGCTCTTCGCCTTCCGATCCAACTTTTTCTAGTCATCTTCTGAAGTTATTATAGGTGCAGTACCTAGATCTACCACAATCCACTATTCTCTTTCCACCAACAAATATTCCATCTTGAGCTTCCACAGCTCAAAAAATTTCCCATTAAACTTCTCAATCTCCATTTTCGAATTTCTCGCCATTTATTTTCACCTGAAAAATCAATACCATAGATCTCCCACTATAACAAGGCTTATCACAGTCCCAAGCCAAACCATTGACCATAAAGGCGTCCCCCTTAAGCCAAAAAAGCTCTGATACCATATGTAGGTTTTAACCTTGTACAATATTTACTGCAAACATATTTTCAGTAAAAGAATAGAAAAGATACAATTGCAAAAACAAACATTACACATATATTTTTCCCCTGGAAACCGAAACCGGGAAAACCAACATATTCTATATATACATATACAATATAATATACATATGGGAGCTAGCGGAATCCAAAACCCTAACTCAATGACATGTATTAGTCAAAAGCCCTAATTCATTAACTAGAAATAGAAAACCATCGGCAAAAACTATGTGTCAAAAAACTTCCCAATGGTGGACATGAAAATCGAGGCAACACAAAAAACGAGGAAAAAATGTGACACGTTTCCCGAGGAAAAAAATCTCAAGGTCGTTGCCCCCAAACCCCCCCTACGCACCCAGCACAATGCACTACTCGTGCAAAGAATATAACACATACCCAACAAGAAGCAACTGGTGATCTTGTTAGTGATCCTTCAGATCAGTGTCAGACACGTTCACGGTTCCAACTAGCCTCTTCTCTTTTGGCTCAAGTTTCAAAGACTCATGATCTAGAGATATTTGTAAAAGCTTCAAGTCATCCAGATTGGGATAAGGAAATGAATGAAGAGTATCATTCTTTAATGGAAAACAATACTTGGGATATTATACCTCTTCCAAAAGGAAGAAAACTTGTCAGATGTAAATGGGTCTACAGAACTAAGTATGCATCAGATGGAAGTGTTGAAAGACACAAGGCTCATTTAGTTGCCAAAGGATTTTCCCAAGTTGAAGGAATTGACTATAATGAAACCTTTTCTCCTGTAGCCAAAATGAATTCCATATGCCTTGTTATTTCCCTTGCCGCCTCAAATAAATGGGAGGTCCATCAGATGGATGTTAAATCTACCTTATTGCATGGAGATTTTCAAGAATAAATCTACATGGAACAACCCCCTGGTTATGTCCAGAATGAATCTAGCCTTGTTTGTCAACTTAAGAAATATATTTGTGGTCTTAAGCAAGCTCCCCGAGCTTGGTATGCCAAAATGGACAACTTTCTTATTGCCACTGGATTCTCTAGATGACATTCTGATCCTAATGTCTATACCAAGAAAGTAGGAAGCCATCTCATAATCTGTGTCCTTTATGTTGATGACCTTATCCTTACTGGTAGTGGCTCGAAACTTTTAAACCATGTGAAAACCCTCCTTAAGAAGAAATTTGAAATGACAGACTTAGGCTTTTTGCACTATTTGCTTGGCCTCCAAGTTTTGCAAAACAATGAAGGAATTTTTCTTTTCCAGTCTAAGTATGCTTGTGACCTTCTTTGTCGCTTTCACATGGATGAGTGTAAACCATCCCCTTCTCCCTTCCAGTCTAGAGTCAATATTTCTACCACCTATACTTCTCTTTAAGTTGATGCCACCCTATATCGTCAATTAGTTGGTAGCCTCTTATACTTGACTCATACCCGTCCTAATCTTTCCCTTGTTGTTGGTCTTGTTTCCCGGTATATGAAAACACACCATGAAATTCATTGGAAAGTAGCTAAAATGATACTTCTCTATGTACGTGGTACAGTTCAGTTCGGGATACATTATAGTTCGGGGGGGGGGCTCCTTTATTGGTTGGTTTCACTGATTTAGATTGGGCCAGCGACCCTGATGATTGGAATTCTACTACAGGTTATGTTTTCAGCCTTGGTTCAGCACCTGTCACTTGGGCCTATAAGAAATAACATTCTATTTCACTTTCTTCAGCAGAAGTAGAGTATCGAGTAGTGGTAAATGCAAGTCATGAATCCTTGTGGCTTCGACGGATCCTTTCAGAGTTTGGATTCCAATGGCAACATCCGACCAACCTTTTTTGTGACAATCAGAGTGCCATCAAGCTTGCCAAATACCAAGTTCCAAATCAGTGCAACAAACACATCAAGCTACACATGCACTTCATCAGAAATATCATTCATGATCAAGTTATTAAAGTGCTCTTTTTCCCTATAGAAGATCAAGTTGCAGACATTTTCACAAATTCTCTTACAAAAGCGAAGTTTTCCAAACTTTGATCTATGTTAGGAGTTTAGGAAGTTTTCATCAAGGGGGGATAGGCTCTAATGTCTCCTTCCTTCTCCTATTGTGTCACTATTGTAAATCCTTCAATCCTATCCCAAGTTGTTCTTAAGGGGGGATGTTAGGATATTTAGATACTTAGTAGTTAGCTAAGATCTACTTGGTCTAATGTGTCATTTGGTAAAAGTGTGTTTATTTAGTATGCATTTGTCGTTAGGAAATCTGACGGTCATGATATGTTCACGACATAGAGTGATCTGACGGTTCATATTCTCCTCGATCTTAATGGCCATTGATATGTGGCTTAACACTTGATTGGTCCATGATCTCTATTTAAAGAGAATGGAGGGTTATTTTCCAATGATCAATTGTGAGAAAATCTCTTGTAAAATCTCTTTGTAATATGTTTCCTTTGCATTAATAAACTACTCCAAGTAGTTGCGTTGGTTGGGGCCATGGATGTTTCCCCGTAGGGGATTTACCACGTCAAAACATCGATGTGTTGATATTTGATCTAGTTGTGTGAGTGGTTACTGAAGGTTTTCATCATCTGTTGGAATACCTATGTTTTCGAACAATTTGGTGACCAAAATGAACAAAAACATGCTTGAAGAAGAGCTTAGCAGTGGATTTTTTTATGCCACTCTTCTTGCACAGTGAAAAAATCACTATCTCAAAGAACTAATCAATGAGGGAAAATACACAATTGTTACCATGCTTGGTTGAGGGAAGACTTGACATAAATTGTATGGAAATTGACTCCCAAGGCTTATTATGAGTGGATATATTAGTGCACAGTCCATAATTTACAATTGTAAGCTTAGAGTGATGGCACATGCATTGCAAGATATAATATATATGTCAACATCTTGTTGAAGCATTGGCCAATCGAAGTAATTTTTCAACTTTGCAACTATCTTCTCCACATTGAATTTCTCTATCACCCAATTGTTATGTGCCTCTTAAATCATTTTCTCGCACTTTATTGAAGGAACACAAAGATAGACCAATTGACATAGAATTCCACCCTCAAGGTGAAAGTTTGATACTTTTCTACTAACAACCAATGTCTAGTATGTAGCAACAAAGTTAGGGTTGTTATCATACAGTTGGGGCCACTTTGAAGCCTCATTTTCACAAAAACTTAATATTGTGGTCAACACCACCACTGGATGTTGACTAAGGTAGTCTACAACTCAATTGGTGCTTCCTTTCTTGTACTGGATGTTCAACTGGAATTATTGAGGATACGTGGACCACTTCTGATGGAGGTCATTTTGCAATTGACCACTTTTAATGGAGGTCATTTTGTAACTTACTTTACATCTACATAAGTTAGAAATAATTTTGGTTAGTGTGATTGATCATTTATTTTCCCAAAATATGATGATTGTATTGCTAACAAACCTACATCATGGAATAAATCCCTTTTTCATAGGTGGGGTGTTTACGAACTACACCAGAGAGTATCTCATATTGATAGGAAACTTAATTTTCATGTTGTCTGAGGATTTCACTGATGACATATCTCTGAGGCATTTGCCTTTATTTCATGTGCTTGTTGCAAATCTTGCAAAAATTAAGACTAGCATTATATAGAGGCATTGCTTCAACTCATCAAATGATTTATGTTAAAGCTCAACCTAAACAAACTTGGCCTTGGCTCCACCCTTTTTGACTTAGCTTATAGGCCAAGTGATATGAGATAACCTCAACATGAACCTACCATAAAATTTGTCTAGGCCCGAGAAGTTTTGAAGCTTGGTTAATATATTTGGGTCTAGCTAGTCATAGATGACTTAGATATTAGTCAGGTCCACATTCATCCTACACGTATCCACGATGTACCATAGATATTGATTTCATGCATACTAAATGAGGACTTGTCTTGGTTGGCATATAACTTGTGCTACCATATGGTGTTGAGCACTTGTTGAATGTGATTCAATTGCTCTTCCTAGGTTTTGCCAAAGATGAGGATGTTGT
>JASDQU011312365.1:2033-23170 GCA_032191745.1 Picea mariana
CTGCAGCGTCTTCCTAAAATACTTATGGTGCCCATCTGTTACATTCTTCCTGTACTCATGCCATCTTCATTGTTGTACTTGCCATCAATGACAAGCATGCACTACCTGTTAAACATTTGCCAACATGTATGGCCATGTGGCATCTGTACGGTGCCATGTGGCACATTTTTACTAGCCCAAGCAGACCCTAAAAGTTACACATATACATGACACATGGCATCCTCTTATTCTACCATGTCAACATGTTGACATCAACATTGTATGGACTACACAGTCAACAGATTCCCAACTTTTTTGTTTGACGAAAAAATTCAGATGACCATAACATTTTCTTACGGAGGCCGATTGAGGTGACATTTGCACCATTGGAAAGATCTCGACGAGCTCTTTGACTTGGTGCCATTTTTTTATGAGATTTGAGGACTTCAAATTTTGAGCCTTTATGGATCCTCTTGGATCATTCCTCCCTACTGGGAAGCTTTTGGACCACCAAAAGCCTTATCTATCAACATATAGGTGAGGGAATTTCTCCCTCACTTTCCCCTTCTCAATTCGTTGTTCCTTTCTTGTATGTGTGCCTTTAAGGCCCACTTGAAGATATTCAACATCACCTATGCATGATGTCATTTTCCTTCTGTTCAGGATGATATTTTCCTTCAACGCATCCAAGTAATCAGGAGCAAACTCATCAACTAAAGGTATTGAAACACTCTTCCTTTGGTCCATGATCATTGGAGACTCATAAAGTTTCAAGTTCTCTACATTCACAACTGAGTACATCTGCATATATGGTGATGGATCTAAGCGGAAAGCATTTGTGCCAATCTTTTCTAAGATGGTGAAGGGTCCATATCATATTGGGTTTGATCTTCGTGCCTTCACCCTTCAACCTATATTTTTTTATGTGAAACCATACTTGATCACCTAGTTGGAATTTATGATCTACTCAATGCTTGCCATTCCTTGCCTTATATTAGGCTTTGCTCTTTTCCAATTATTCCTTGACTATCTGGTGTACCTGGTGAATCGTCTGGATGAACTTGTGAGATTTGTATTCATCTCTTTGTTCACTTGAGTCAAAATATTTCCCAAATGTCAAGTCCAAGGGAGTATTAGGTAGATACCTAAAACATGTATCAAATGGTAAACTATGTGTGGAAGAGTGCACTGCTCTATTGTAGGCATGCTCGACATAGTGAAACTATTCATCCCAAAGTTTAGGATGTTTTTTGCAATACCCTCATAGAACCACTATTATGTTGACCAATGTTTTCTGTCCATCGATCTGTGGATGGAAAGAAACACTCCTCTTCAACTTGGTGTCCATGAGTTTCCATAAAATTGTCCATAATTCCTCTAAAAATCGAGAATCTCGATCGAAGATAATGGACATGGGCAACCCAAAATGAGCCCATACATGTTGGGAGAACAAGTGAGAAACTTTCTCAACTGTGACCTGATTTTTACATCGCATCAAGATACACATATTTATAAACCTATCCACTACCACATACAAGTATTCATGACCCCTCCTAGACATAGTTAACCCCCCTACAAAACCCATTAAGATGGTCTCCTAAGGATGAGAAGGAACATGAAGTGGTGTGTACAACCCCAATTTTCTATTAGTGGGCTTACAAGTTGAGCACAACAAACACCCCTTTACATATTTGGTTACAATTTATTTTATTCAAGGCCAATAAAAAGACCTCTGCAAATGTGCTACGGTCTTTCCTAACCAAAAATTCCTAGATACTAGAGAAGTGTGAGCTTCTCTGATTACATGCACTCTTTCATTTGTAGGAATACACAATTTTCCCAAATGGTAGAGTAGTTTATCCTGCAAATGAAAATTTTCCACCTATGAACCATGGGTTATCCTCTTGTTATGCCCATTTTGTGGGATAACTAAGGAGATTATGTCTCGAGGTCCTCATGTTGCAGATATGGAATGACGAGAGACTACATGACTAGAAATATCCTTTTTCACAGATGGAGACCCTTCTCACCACCACACATGTCATGATTTTCAGGATGCCATCCACCACACCCACTAGCTTTCAGAAGGAAATGGGCCTTGCTCCATGAGGTACAAGTTAGGTATTATGGTGCTTGTCATTTCAATATTTGAGGCATTTGAGTATGTTGTATCTTAGAATGCTTTAGATTTCATGACATATGCTTGGACATTATGCCTTTTTCCCTGCTTCACCTTGGTGGTTGAAATTTTTTCCTATTAATTGGTCTTCCTTGGGGATGGGTTTGCTACTAGGAACTCCCTTGAAGATCCATTGTACCATTCCTAACCATACTTACTGTTGAAACCAAGTTTTAAACTTTTTACCTCTAAAACTAAAACTTTTCTCTTTCGGGATTTGGCTTTTCATAAGGTATAATCCTCGCTATCAATCCAAAAAGAACTGGTACCAAAGTCCCGAAATGATTTCGTTTCTTTGTTATAATAAAAGACAAAAAGCTCAAGTGTTATTAAATTCTAGATGCATGTTCTGTAAATTAATTTTAATCGCGATAAATTAAAACCCTAAAAGAGTTAATTAACCATATTTTAACCTTTCGGGATTTGGGTTTACTCAGAACAATACGTTTTAAATACATTTTGAATCGCGAAATCTTGATTCCTGATTTCCTGAAAGAAGTGGAAAACAATCTTAATCCTGATTAATTAAAACTAATCCCATCACGATTTTGGGATTCAGGGTTTAGTGGTGACATACCTCATGTAAGCACGATCCCCGAAACCCCGAAACGCGAAGTCTCGACTCAATATCGAAGTTAAGGACTAAAACTAATCCCATCGCGATTTCAGGATTCGAGGTTTAGTGGTGACATACCTCATGTAAGCATGATCCCAAAAACCCCAAAATGCGAAGCCCCGAATCAATGCCAATGTTTAAAGAGAACTAACTTCATTTTAAAAATACATTTAATGGTAATTAAACTTCTTAGGTACTTTCTTTTTCGATTTCTGTCAAACGCAATCTTTTGAATTTTGATTTTAGAATTGCCAAAATATGACCACATTAATAACGGATAGATGGTGATTTTTGTGACACAAATCCGTATCTCAGAAATGTCCTCTGCATTAAAGGTGTTAAATTCTTAGCATCTACGTCAGTACTTTCACCATAAAATGAGTTAAAAGAAAATTAAAGGTCTGTGTTTTGAAACTTATTCTCTCTCTTTCTATCAGGAGTAATTCGCATCCAGCCGAGCTTACACACCTCTCTTCCATGACAAGTTCTCGTTTCAATACGAAAGACATGGCACCAAAGAAGGGATCCAAGAAAAGTGAAGATATGGCTGAGTTTTCCAGCCCAGAGGGAGATGTCATATCCGAAACCACACCACATGTTATCGACTCGATCAAATCATGGAAACAAATCTATGAAAATATGGATTATGAGATAAAAAAATTCCCTTAACGATTCTGAGAATCACCTTCGGGACATAGCAGAATCAGAACTTCGCAAGATTGCAACATGCCCACGGCTCATGGTGTACAACGACATGATCAGTTGGGCTTTAGAGAAGGTTGATATTCCAACAAGAAGAATTTTAAATGACTAAGGGGTTATCATCGGCTCATTCAGACCTGAAAATATCCAGGTTATGTACAAACTCTCACCCAATCCTAAATTCATTTACAATGCCGAATTTATAGCTGAATTTCAGAGAAAGGAATGCACTGAGGCAAACCAAACTTGCCCTGATTTAATCAAAGGCTAGTGGAGATGTCCATCAAAATTTAGGGTAGATACCCACGGAATTTATGCCACAGCTTCTTTGAATGAGTACATGGTTTATGTATCCATGATGTTCTGTAGACTCTTCAGCAAAAATAATCCTTGTCATTTCCCCGCAGAATGGGTGCCCTTTTTAGATGAAGCATCAGAAGGATTTAGTTTCAGCTAGGACAAGATTTTATCCAATAACATAGCCAAAGAGGTTTCAGATTACAAATCTACAATATCTAGAAGTCAACCAGTGGCCTTTTACATGTCGTCATATATCATGGACGTAATTTGTTTTATGATTCCATTTCCCCTGATGAAATGGAGTTGGAACATAACCTGCCTCGAACCCATTCACGAGTACCACTTTGAGCTGTGGGAAGAAAACGCAAAAAAATTGTTTTACGAAAATTTTCATTTTGTGGTAATAACAAATCATAAAATGTTTTTCGGCTATGACCCTCCTCGCATCTCTGAAATAGTTTCAAAAAATCTCAAGCCAATAGCAGACTGGTTCATTGAAGAAAGTTTCTCCTACATCAAGGTTTATGGGTGCTCAATTCGCCCTCATGCGCTTCCAAAGTTCCTCCCGGATAGAGTGGTGTGTAGGGAAGTGGCACACCAAATAGTGAAAGGCAGTATCGGAATAGAGCTAAAGGTCGCTCAAAAGAAGTCTTGGCCAATCTTCCCTGTGCACATTGAGAAATTTTCATTACAAAATTTAGGCCATTCCAAGGTGGAAGCGGAAGCACTTGAACAAGTAAAATTATTAAATATTGAGTACAAAAGGCATGACCCTTATCAACTAGTGAACAAACACTTAATACATTGCAATATGAAATCATATGAACATGAGGAGTCCCCTTGGGATGACATGTTCAAGGGGACTAAAACTTATAAAGAGGTGTTGGAATGAGTACAGACACTGTCGTCTGACCTGCAAACTAGCTTTTGGACCTTTCAGAAACATAGACGAAGTGGTCTACCCCAAGTACTAGAACGAAAATAAATCATCCTCTCCCAGGAGCAAGAAAGTGTCCCCCTAGGCTTCAAACATGAAGCACAGAAGAAGGGTAATCCCGAAAAAATCCCACAGGACACTGAAAGGCCCCCTCCAATCAAAGAGACCTTACAGACAAAAAAGGCAGAAACCGAAGTAGAGAAAAGGTCTGGGAGACCACCCAAGTCCAGTAAGATTAACCCCCCTTCATCACCTGGTATTGATGTCAATACACCTAAGGAAATAGGAGGGAAAGTATCTACAGAGCTAGGAAGTCCTATAGCTTCTTTAACCCCCTTACAGTCCGCTTTTGGATTACCACAGACAGGAGCTCTATTTGTTGATGACCTCACCTCTCTCCCCATAGATGATATTCCTCCTTTTGATTATTTTTTTAGCAGAAAAAGGAAAGTTGTTCTGAAACAAGAGATGCATAAGAAGGAGGGAAATAGGGTTAAAAAGCATAAAGTCCTGATAGATGGACATAATTTAGAAGAGGAGGATTTCGCTACAGAGATAGTAGGTTCCATGGGAGCCATGCAAACAACAAAATTTTTTATCGTGGGAAACATGAGAACAAGGATAAAGAAGAGTGATAACATGATAGCTCAATTACAAGATCAGTTAAAGAATGCTAAGGAGAAAATTAGAGAAGAGGTGAGTAAAATCTTGGAGCAAACCAGGGCTATCGAAAGGCTAGAAATTCAATCACTCAAAACAAGCTTGGATGAAATGAGCCAGAAGATACAAGCAAGTCAGGTACAAGTTGCTCAGCAAAAGGAGCATGCAGAATAGTTACAGGCTAGATTAAATTCGATGGAAGGTCAGGTCATAGATAAAAAATCTTTCCAGGCCCAGTCACTAGAAGTACATTCAAAAATAGAAGTGGAACAACATAAATTGATTTCTAGGATAGAGATTATTCAGAGTTACTTCCAAGAAGCAGGAAATTCCTTCGATAATATTATCCTAAAGGAAAAAGAAGCCAAAGAAGCAAGGGTTACTCTTCAAAAGACAATCATATATTTGGCAAATGAAGAGACATCAAAAGCTACGAAAATGTCAGCCGTAGAGCAGATTAGAGGCGACATCATGCTCAAGCTATGGGAAACCAACATAAGTGAAAACAAAAGAATAGTCAAGGAAATCAGAGATGATTGCAAAGAAGTTTTTTATCTTTTAGACAAAGGATCATTGAACATTGGACAAGGAAATTGTATAGGACTCTTGGGACAGATAAATATCGTAAGACATCAATTAAATTATAGAGAAAATTTGAGTGAAATTCAAACAGAAATTTCACGGCTAAGAGAAATGAATGTCACCCTAATAGACAGGTTGTTAGTTGAGCCCAACTTAAAATTGCAGTCGATAAAGCTTGCAGATAAAGGAGTTGAAGACCATCTTTCAAAGATACAAAGAAAGGTTTATCTACTTGAAGCAAAAGACCTTTCAGAACCCCCCAGAAATTTTACACAGTTCCTGGAGAGATGCATTGAATGTATTGGATCAAAAGAAGGAGAGCCATCAACAAAATAAAAGTATCATTTGGAAGATCTTTACTTCCAAGAAAACAAAGAAATGGAGAAGATCATGCAAATAGTTTTTGATATATTTTTAGCAAATAGTTAGTCACTAAGAATTACGAAATCACCAACCATCTTAAGATTGGTAATTTTGTATAAATAGAATTTTTCAAGACTAAGAGAAGGCTTTTTATGGAGGGGATTGTAAAGAGAAAATTTCATTTTTCCAGAATTAATACAATATAGATTGAAGATTCTAGATCTTGTCAAGCCTGAGTTATGTGTTTCTCTGTCATTTCATCTTTTATTTCATACCTTCGTTAAATGCTTTCATGATGTAACTTCTATTGTGGTGATTAAACATTCACATTATCTAATTGTTTGCAGTTTTTCCTCTGTATCAATTGTCAGCAGATATAAGACCTATGAACATTTTAGAACTCTGAAATTATATACTTCTTCGAAGGTTTCATCCTTTTTTTCTTCTATTAGTATAAAATGTGATTCCTCTTAAATTGATGCCTCATTTTTGTTATACAACTACATGTTTCCTTTTCTTTCTTCATTCCATGCATTGTCTCTTTTAAATTTGACTCATATACTAGAAAAGGCCTTCATTTTTGTTATACTATTGATCCATAATTTAGAAGTTTTGTTCGTATTAATTCAAACCAGAAATCTGTGACCCTTGAAAAAAAAAATTGACTTAAAAAAAAGGAAACCCTTTGCTTTCATGACTATTCCAGTTATCAGACAGCCTAATATAGAGCCCGGTCTATCAAATCAGATGAGCATTGCATTAAACCTATTCAATACCATATTACAAACAACAAATACATGGGTAGAAATTGAACGTTCATGGGCTGCAATTGAAAGGGATATTAGCATCCAAGAACAATGGGAGGCTAGACATAGACAGTTAAGGAACCAACTGTGATCTCACTTTCCATTAAACTAGTCTTTTTACCCATTAATTATCTTTACCTTTTCGGATTCCTTAACAGTATACTTTATATCCTTAAAGTATAAACTCAGGAACAACATCTTTTTGGTGTCATTGTCAGGGAGCGAAGAAACGAATCGTTTCCCTGGGAAGAATGACATTGACTTTTTCTTTCTTTGATAGTAAACAAAGATCGAAAAACCTTCTAAGGCTACTTTTATCTTTCACTTGGTGACTCCACGATAAGTAAACTGGCTTTCAGCCAAAAGAACACCAGAAAGAACCCAAATGACAAGAAAACCTCGCCAGTATCTGATCCGGAAAAGATTTTAAAATCAAGAAGATTTCTTAGACAAATCATTTCGCTGACACATACTATCTGTCAAACTAATTCTACATAGTCGAACATCAGAGAAATACTTGAGAGATCTGTCTCCCTCCCCCTTTCAATCGATATGTTCTCTTTTCCCGAAGTCCATACTCCTACTACCGAACGCTCCGACGAATGTCCTGTGTATCTTGATTTAACCCCTGTCAATTCTCCAATATATTCGTCTTACAAGCCTGGAGAAACAAGTTCTCTTCATATTGGGCCTTCTTTCTCCAGTTTCCCATGCCTTGACGATCAGTTCCCCACAACCTTCCTGTCACATTCAAGTACAACCCAAGTTTCAATCTCAAATCTATCAATGGCTACGCACAGAGGTGCGGGGGCTGGAGGCGGTGTTGTAGGTGGTGTCGTAGGAGGAGCGACAGGAAGCCAAGTACCACTCCCTGGAATTTTTGCTAAGGTGGCTGCCACATATGCCCCTCTTGTCCTCCTGGTTCCCCTACATGACCTTCTAGAAAATTACATGAAAAATCTCCCAAAATTTATAGTGGAAGGCGATTTAACCGCACAAGAACACATCAATTTCTTTGACCAATTTGTCGATATCCTAGGACTCGAACATGAATATGTCTACTCTAGACTCTTAGTACAAAAATTCGAAGGGTAGGTTAGAACCTGGTTCCAAGGCTTAGCAGCAGGATATTTAAGGACATATGATGAACTCAAAAGTGCTTTCATCAGACAATGGGGAGAACGAAAAGATCACCTCTATTATCTAACCGAATTCAGGGCTCTTAGAAAAAAACATTCTGAATCAGTTCTTGAGTTCACCCAAAGATTTAATAAATTGTATAATAAGATTCCCATCGAGGTCAAACCTTCTCAGCCTGTAGTGAAAGTAACTTTCACTAGAGCTTTCGACCCTAATTTCTCCCTACTATTAAGAGAGAGGAGATCAATAGACCTCACCAAGATGCAAGACGATGCCCTAGAAATTGAATCAAACATGATGGCTTCAGGAAATCTAAAATCCAAAACGGAGGCTGGGACCAAAGAAACCAGAAGATACAGAGAACAAGGAGGATCTTCAGGGTTAGGAAGATATTCGGGGACAAAATGGATGACATGGCTAGGATAATTAAAGAACTGTCTAATAAGATTTCAAAAATGGAATTAGATCCGACAAAAAATGACCATTTTCCCAGAAAGGATTTCAGAAGGAATCCCAATCCTCAAGTCTCATAAAGACAGATTAAGAAAGAGGATCAGAAAATCCCAACCCCCTTCAAGAGTGAAAACTTCATTGGAGAGGAAGATTTAGAAGATTTCGAGGAATTAGAGGAAGATATAAACAATCTAGGTGATGATGAGCCACAACCTTATTTATTGAAACAAGATTATGAAAAATTATTAAACAAAGAAAATAGATTGGAAAATGACCTAAACAGTAGTACTTCTGAAGATTTGACCTACCAGGGTATTGTTGATGGTATAATGACTGACCTTCAACAAAAGTACAATCTAAGGCCTAGAAACAAGAGTGTTGCAATTGCCCAAATCAAAACGATCTTACCGAGGAGTGAGACTGATGAGATAGTTTCAAAAAATGTTGAAAAGCAGACTGAAAAAACTAACATAATGGACACACAGCCTACCAAGACTAAGGTAGCTGAAACACCCACAGTCAAAACACAGAAAGAGAAATTTCTTGCAACAGAAACGAAACCTTCACCACAAAGGAACAATGATAAGAAGGGGACTGAAGCCCAAACAATAGAGAATGACAAAATTGTGGAGAGTTTTAATCTGGAAAATGAAATCAATAAAATCAAGATCCCCATACCTCTTTTCAAGCTGGAAAAAAAACCTCATATACAGAAAACAAATCGCCAAGATGATTAGTGTTTTAGAAGATGAAAGCCAAGACGATGTCATTAACTTAGAAGATGACAAACCAAACATAATTTTCGGTCCACATTTCGAAGGCACCAAAGACACTGTTGCCCCCTTCTATATCACGTTAACCCTGTTCGCCCAACTACTCCACAACTATATGCTCGATTCTCGAGAATCCCATAATGTAATGCCTAAAGCCATTATGGACAAATTAGGTCTCGAAATCACCAGGCCTTACAGATATTTATATTCTTTCGATTCAAGGAAAGTTAAGTGTATAGGCATGATTAAATACTTGGTGGTAAATCTGGCTCAAATACCTGCGAAAAGCATTCTCATGGATGTAGTGGTCGCTGATATCCCTTCAAAATATGGTATGTTTTTATATAGATTCGGGGGTGCCAAGCTTAGGGGATCCCTGCAGCTTGACATGACATATGCTATGATCCCAGTTTTTGGAGGACAGTTCACGTGCCTGTACAGAGAGACCAGGTTGGCATTCACGATAAGTGATCCATGCAACCTGAGTAACCACCCTGTATATATTGCTGATCAAGATCTAGGTAATTGTATTTTATCCATTGATAATGATATTGTTTTAGGTATATATGAAAGTAGTACAGAAGAAAAAACAGAAACAGAAAAAAATAAAAAAAAAGTATATAACACTGGTGTGTGGAAGATATTTTTTGACGATGCTTCATCTTACATTGGATCCAGAGCTAGGGAACTCCTTATGGCCCCTGATAATCAATTTGTAATCCCTTTTTCCTATAGACTCTAGTGGAATGTGGACCACACTAATAATGTATGCGAGTATGAATCCTTAGTATTAGGGTTGGAAGCCGCTAGGAGAATGAAAATAAAAAACCCTGAAATTTTTGGTGATGCCAAGATAATCGTAAAACAGGTAAACCAACAGTACCAGGCCAAACATCCTAGGATGAGGTCTTACAAGAATTGTGTCTGGGATCTGATAAAAAATTTCTTCTCCTCTGTCAAAGTTCACTACATTCCAAGAACTGAAAACCAGCAGGCAGATGCGTTAGCCAAAGCAGCGTCAACCTTCACACCTCCCACCACTTTCAAAGTAAAATACCATATACAAATGAGACACTGACCTTCCATACCCAATAACATACAACAATGGCAAGTTTTTGAGGATGATGAACAACTACGTAAATTTTTAGAATCAATAGACGAGTTTGTCGAAACTCATATTGACCAAGAAAACCAAAATGATCCTTTTTGGATCATGCAGGAAGGGGAAGACCCCTAGGAATTCCACGATAAAATTGCCAATCATCGAATGCTTGTTCTAAAAAATAACTAGATCCCCAAGGGCCTGATTCCCTTGGAAATGTTATTTAATCAAGACGATATCCCATTAAGATCCACCTTACAACCTCAACCTCAACCTCAACCTCAACCTCAACCATAAGAAATATTATTATGAATTCTTAAAATGTTAGTTGGAGGATAGGAGGTCTCATCATGATCTGACCTATCATGTTCATCGATATCTGGTGGTATGGAATTACCATCATCTAGTCCCCAAGGCAGGGTAATGGCTCTCAGTTGCATGGCTGAGAGAAAGGGGGTCTCATCACAAGCCAACCTTCTCATTTTTGCTAGGTATTATTGGGTGACACTATCATTATATGGACACCATGGCAAGGGCCTTCAACTTGTCCCTAAAATTTCAAAGAAACAAAGAATGGAAAAACAACGGGCTTGGAAAAAGTTGCATTACAAATGAAGGTGCCACACACCCTCTACAAAGGAACCCATGAATGAGACACTACAACCTATTGTATGTCATGAACCCCATGCCCATTAAGTCTTGACCCTTAACCACTTCACCCACTTTACATGGCTTAGAGAGGGATCTCTTGGAAACTCCCCTTGACATAGGGCAAGATCTACCCAATAGGACACCTCGTCAACCCTCCCATATTCAATCTTGACAAGTCGCATAATTTCTTTAAGAATTTATTGTTTGAAACAATAATCTATGATGCATGTGCTTAGGTGGCTCATATATTGATTTGATTTACTTGTGATGATGCTATGACTTGATATCCTTGGAGGGTGTGCTTACTTGTCTTTGCAGGACCTAGTTGGTGGACAATTTTGGAGGAACAAGCCTAAAATGGGATTTCATGGGGCTTGAAGCCCATAGGTGGATGCCAAGGTCCTGCATGACGAATGAGAGAGATGAAACTTCAGAAGCCTAGAAGATGATTTGGATGACATAACCTAGCCCCCACATGCCAAATTTGTTTCCTAGGAGAAGCGAAACATCACCTTTAGAGGCATCATATCACTTAGGGGGTTAGGGTAGGGTTGTGAGGTTGATATGCATTTGAACAAGGAAATTTTGAGGTGGTTGAGGCTTTGACCATGAAGGAAGTGAATTGGATGCTTGGCACATGGCTTTGGGGAGCCTTACTACACTCCTCCAACACCAACTACTTGCTCCTAGTGCCAAAACATCCCCTAAAGGGGTGACACCACTTTGAATTAGGGTTTCTTCTCATGTAAAAGAAAATTTTAAGTAAATTGTTTAATATTATTTTGTAAAAGGGGAAAGATTAGGGATTTTGTCCCTTATTCTTGTGGTTTACCCTAATATTATGTGGACAAACTATTTTGGAGAAATGTTTTATAAATAAGAGATCATAAGATCTCATTTTAGCATATCTCTCCCATGTGGAGAAGGATACTTAGCTAAAATTTTCGTTATCCTTGGAGAAATTCATCTCTCTTTGAAATTGTTACATTTTTCTCTTGCTATTGATGGAATAAAGTGATGCTCTACACTAGGAGGATTTTGCCCATGCTTGTGGATGGATTATTCTTGGTCACTTAGGGTTTGAATTTGCATCTATTTGGAATTGGTAAGGAAATTATGCATTTATTGTCTTGAAATTGTTGCTTTCTTCCATAATTGTTAGTGGATAAACCCTTGGAGTAGTATAAGGGCATACACCCTCCCCAAGATTCATTTAATTTCATGTGAAAGGTCATTAATGTTGATGATTTCATCTATGTGAGACATTCTCCAGCTTACAAACCCATGAGATGTGGATCATTGCAACTATGTGAGACATTCTCCAGCTTACAAAGCTGAGAGAAAGCCCCTGAAAAGGGTGTGTGGTTCCTATATAAGATAGAGCTAGAACATAGATATGACCTCCTCCATACAAAGAGTTGAGAAGAACTCCAGATGATTATCCTGTGTAACAAAGTGAGAAAGGTGATCTATAGAGTTGGACATGCTTATGGTTGAGCACAAGGTGAACGTGTGAAATCCCAAAGTGATGGGTGCATTGTTATGAGAACATAAATGAAGATGATGTATTGGCCTCCTCTGAGAAGAAGAGTTGATGAGAAAATCCAGATGAATATTCTGTGTAATCCAGTGTGAAAGAAGATCTGTTGACTAGATGTTCCTATGGACAAGTACAGGAGAACGTGATCCTAGTGGTCGAGCACTAGTGAAGAAGTGGTTCTTGTGTGTAATGCAATGAGCCAGAGATATGGAAATACCTATGGATGTGCCCCTAGTGGATGCATTCTAGTGGGTGTATCAGATCTATTTCTATATTGTTCAAGGTTCACACCTACCTGTAACCCTAATTGTAATGTAAAGGGTATAGGTTGGCCCCACCTTAATGTGACTAGAAATTAATGTAAAATATAATTAATCTAGTTAATATTAATTATATTATAATCTAGTGAGGTTGGCCTTGTTGTGCCAATATACACTTCTGTTAACAAGCTAAGTCTAGTATAAGTAAAGGTAAATTCCCCATTGAGGAATCGTATTTTTCATGTGAGTTTGGAAATTTCAGCAAGTACACCTTCTTGGGAAAAGTGCGCACCTCTCTTGGGCACTAGTATTCTAGTGTTTGAGCACCCTATTGTGTTATGGGTTTTCTTTATGGTGAAGTTATTTCTCTTGAAGAATATAGAAAAGGATTTTGCTGGGTTTTCTTCCCTTATTGAGAAGGGTTTCCTAGGATACTTCTTGTGTTCTTGTGCATGGTGCTTCTTCTTATGATCTTGGTTGTTGCAACATTAATGGTTATCGTTAAATGCTAAAAATGGAATGAAATTCATGCTTAACCTTTATTATTGAAAAATAAACATGGTATCAAAGCATAGGTCTTGAAGAACCCATTGCACAAGCAAATTTTAGTCATCCTCTCTCTCTTCTGCAAAACCTTACGACCCTCCTAGGGTTTCCAAAAATTTCATATGACCTACCTCTTTGATGATTTTCAGCACTTGTCCCTTGGAATTTGGGGATAAAAAGTACATAGGAGTGTACAACCTCCTTCAGCGCGCCTCCAACAAGATTTAGATTGCATTTCCGAGCATTTTGACTTTTTGTCCCTAGGGTTTCACTAATTTCTGTAGAAATTTCAGTATTAGGGTTTATGCAACTCATTGAAGGAGCTCTTCAACTCACCAGTGTTCTCCCATATTTCAAAGGCTTATTGTTGGCAATCATAATTCCAAAAAAACCTAAAATTTCTAGCCTAGCCTAGCCGTTAGGTTTTCTAGCCTAGTTGACAAAGGGTTGTGAAGAGTTTAAAATTATGATGAACAAAACTATGATGGAATTTAAGCTTGATGGATCAAGCAACTTCAAGTTTCTGGAAGACAAGACTTCAAAGGAAGACTTATTGTGGGTGATAACAAAAGGTGACACTGTGACTACCTCCTTCATGAAGATGTCAAAGGATAGAGATCAACCACGTGCCATTGGAAAAATCATATTAGCACCCTCAAGTATGCACTTGTATATATATTATTTGTATCATTGTCATAAGGGTAATTGCAGAATGAAGGAAGCTTTTGCTGAAGTCATGGATCCAGAAGGATCTCAGTGCATTCAGAGGAAAAAAACACTAGAAGTGAAGACACTAGGTTTGATTGTTGTAATTGTCATTCCTCTAACCTATAATTCTAAAGTTTTCCACATTACAAGTAAGTGTTGTAGCTGTGACAACAATCCTTAAATTGTTTTGATTCTAGAGATGCAATCATTATTCTCCTTTAGGATATATTCTTCTTTGCATTCCACTTCTTTTCTTGTTCCAAACAGGTTAAGATCAAAGGAAGATGTTTATCCTTCAGAGGGAGCCACTTGACTTAGAGGGAGTTGAAAATATTTGAGAAAGAGGAAGAATAGAACCATCATTGGGGAAACCAATGAAATAATACATGATCAAAATATTTCTATGATTATATGGGCATAAGCATGCATGCCACAGTATATGTTCAGAACAAGAGTCCTCACCAAACTTTGAAAAACATAACTCTCTAAGAAGTCTTCACCGGAATGAAGCCTGAGATTGAACACATCAGGTTATTTGGGTGCCCAATGTATTTTCATGTACCCAAAGAGAAGAAGTCCAAGCTAGATACTTTATAAATAAATGATACAATGAATCTTCAAAGACATTCCAAATCAACATCCTTGGTCAAAGACAAATTGAGACAAGCATAGACGTTTTCCTTGAATAAGAGATAGTCTTTCAAAGATCCTTAGAATCTTAGATGGATATTGACAGTAAGACAATACCTTCTCCCCCTTCAGTAGTTCATAGGGAGACAAACATTGTTCTAGTTGATCTAGTTTCTCCAGTTGATATGTTTAGAGATATTGAAGTAGGGCATAAAATTCCTACCTAGACTCACTCTGCAATAGGCAGAGAAACATACAAGCCTCTCAAGGCACATCCTGAGAAAGTAAAAGAGATTTTTGAGCTATCCTCCAGTCATGAGCCACTTCATTGATGTTGAGCCTCCTTGTCTTAGAGAAGCAACAAGAGAATAGGTATGGAAAGATTCCATAATAGAAGAATGCTAATATATCTTAAAAAATGATGTATAATATATTATTCAGGGACCAGAAGGCAAGTATGTGGTAACTTCCAAGTGGATGTATAAGATCAAGCATGCAACTGATGGAAGTGTCGAGAAATACAAAACGAGATATATAGCCAGAGGTTTCTCACAAGAAGAGGGAGTTTTCTATGATGAGACACTTGATCCAGTAAACCCAATACACTTCCATTCGTACTACCATCCATGATTTGGAAACTATATCAGATAAATAGATTCTTGATGAGTTTGGATTTCAATAAGAGTGTTTCTGATCCAAAACTATATCGTTACAGTGTTGGTGACAAGACCCTGATTTTGATGACTTATTCAGAAAGCCTTTTTGTTGGATACAAGTAATCCTTGAATTCTGAACTTGAGATGAAGAATATGAGTATGATGCACTAATTCTTGGGATAAGAAGTATTACAGAGGACCGATAAGATTTTCCCGATTGAAGGAAAATATACAATGAAAATATTAAAGAAGTGCAGTATGACAGAATTCAAAATCCATCATGATGGATTGAAAGAATAATATTGATGATGATTTAGATGAGACTGATCCACATCTGATTGGATCACTGATGTATCTGGTTAACACCAGAATTGATTCATGCCATGCAATGAATGTGCTTAGTCATTTCATGAGTCAACCGAGATAGACTCACTAGATAACAAAAAAACATGTATTGAGATATATACAAGGCACAATTGGATATGTCTAAAGATATGCCTCTAGTGTGAACTTGAGTTTGCAGGATATGTCGATTCAGATTGAGTAGAAAGTACAGTGGATTGGAAGAGCACATCTGGTTGATGTTCTACCATGAAGTTTGCCATGGTTTCCTGATGCAGTAGGAAACAAAACTCTGTGGCCTTGATTACCACAGAGGAAAAGTATATAGCATCAAGTGTGCAAAGTAATGTGGCTTCAAAATATTCTGAGAAATTTACTTGACCATGAGATGGATCCTATGATGATAACCAAGAGTCGTGAGTAAAGCTCCTTGAGAACCCAGTTTTTCCCTGATGGATTGAAACACGATGAGATAAAATATCCTTATATCATAGATATGATGCATAGGAAAATCATACACATGTAGTACCTTCCTACACATGAGCATATTACAGACATCTTCACTAAACTAACTTGGTGAAGAATGCCTCCTTAGTTGAGAGGGAGTGTTGATGACTCCAACCAAGACAAAATTCAAAGTACATCTATGTGAGACTTGGAATAATGAAGAATGCCTCCCTATATGAGAGGGAGTGTTGATGATTGAAGCTATGTGAGACATTCTCTAGCTTACAAATTTGAGAGAAAGTGTGATGCAGGAGCATTGCCAATATCAAGCAAGCCAGCGCGGAGACAATCAGATAGCTCGACAAGCGCCCAACACAAATTTTGAAAATACCTTGAATTTGTTGCATGATCTTAAATGAGCCATTAAGATGAGGTGCACTTGTACAATGTAAATGGACCTTGAGCGATTGCTCTCGTCCTTAGTAGGTAGGAGGCATTTAAGACAGTTAATGCAGGTAGATAGAATTTAATTCTAGAATAGACAGCTTTTGAGAGCGCAAGAGGGAAACGAGATATAGACACCCTCATTGTGTATTGTATAATTAGTTAGAAGCATTTGAGCAAGAGTAGGCAGAGAGCTGTGTAAGAACACCCATGTACAGATATTTGGATTAATAGAAGGAGATTGATTCAAATTCGTGGTTTTGTGTTGTTCTCTGTGTATGGATGCTGAATGATATTCTCATTTGATGTTTGCTTCCTGTTATACATTTGCTTTATGTGTTGTGTATATGATTTCATGTTTGAATTGAAGTCTGAGAGGAAGAAGGAATGAGTTTCAATTGTTTCTCTATTTGAGCCAGAGGATTCCTGCAAGGAGTGCAGTTGAAGTGTCCGCAAGGAGTGCATTAACAGAGGGTTCAGATAGAGATAGATTTTTTTCTCATTCATTTAGAAGTGTAGACAGGCATAGGAGCCATGCAAGGAGTGCGCAGGCCAAGCAAAGCTTTAGGGTTGTGAACCTGAGTGAAGAGTTGAAGGACTACTACTGCAGGTGTGCGCAGAGTCGAAAGGAGTTCAACACTTGAAAGTGTCTGAAGGTTGCCGCAAGGAGTGAGAGCAAGAGAGTTTCCAAGAGGATGCATAGTTGGTAAAGCTTAGGACGTATAGGACCTTCGAGTCATCACCAAGGGAAGGCATAGGAATTTTGTGCCGTGGAGTGTTCAAACATGCGTCATAGGTTTGCACACAGGTGGACGAGTTCCATGGAGGAACACTTATTCGTTTCGCAGATTTCTCAAAGGAGGAAAGGATGATCGGTATTCTTCGAGGAGGATTCGCGACATCGCGTGAGCCGTTAGATCTCACAGAGGAGTAGGGGAGATACGCTGAGTATTCCCGAAGGATTTAAAGCTCAGGAGGGGCAGAACTGTTGATCGGAGCCACAAGGGCCATCAGATCTATACGTATATCGTGTGTCGGGGTTTCGGGGGTTGGAAATCCGTAAACATAGCAACAGGTATCGTGATATCATGAAATGCAATATCCTAACAGCCATAAGGATAGTGTGGGGCCCTAGCAGAGTCAGCTAGTGGACAGGTGGCACAGTATATTGGATTTTCGTGGCGAGGAGGCCTGAGACATATTCATTAGGATTCACGATCTTGCGAACTCTAAAATGCCGATGGAGTGAAGGGACCATTGAAAATCGACTTGTGAGCGCATCAAAGGTTCGGTGTATCAGGGTTCAGGAGTCAGAGAGACAAGTTGTTCGACATCGCGAGTGTCGAAATCGCGATAGAAGAAATCCTGATAGGAAAAGGGAAAAGGTTAGCATTGACTGGTTCTCGATTCTTGGGGATTCGAGAGACCTACGTTCGACCATTGGATTCATGAAGTCGTGAAGTCCGATACCCCGATAAGTAAAGAGAAGGGGTTGCGCAAAGAATTCTGTGGGCGCAGATTTCCCGATAGGGAAATAGAGGAACGTTAAAGTTCTTCGAGCCGTGGTAAAGGGAAGATCCTATGAGCGGACGTGCTTGCAAGCGCGGGCTATGTCAGTTTGGTATTAGAGCACAGAAAGGTTCTTTGCTTTCTATAGCAGAGAAGAGAATTCACCATGCCGCCAAGGAGAGATAGACAATCACCTGATCCAGAGGATAGGGAAATTCCGTGAAGAAGAGGCAGGCAGATGACTGATCCGGTTATGGAAAGAGAGATGCGTGATATACGAGCTAGACTCGAAGACATGGAGATGGCGCAAAGATGCACAATTAGTGTAGGGGATCTGAGTGATTATGAAAGTGAGATAGAGGTTGAACATGAAGAAGAAGTTACAGCCAAAGATGCATCAAACGAGCGGTTGATCAAAGCTATTGCAAGGATGGGTGCAAGAGAAAAGATGGACATTCTAGTTTATGAGGGAAACTTGGATGTAGAGGAGCTTCTAGACTGGATTAGAGCTCTAGACACATACTTTGACTATGAAGATGTCGAAGAAGACAAGAAAGTCAAGCACACTGTCACTAGATTAAAGGGACATGCAGCATTGTGGTGGGATGAACTACAAGCTGATGGACACTGCAANCCTAGCACAAGTTCCGATCTGGAACTTGTGCTAGGATGAAGGTGAAATTCATCCCCAGGGATTATCAAATTACTATGTTCAGGAGAATGCAGAACTTGAGACAGAAGCTGATGACAGTGAAAGAATATACTGAGGAATTCTACAAACTGAACATCAGGGCAGGTCATCGGGAGAGCGATGATGAAAAATTTTCCAGATACATGAATGGCCTGAGATATGATATCCAGGATGAGATGAGCATGGTAACCATCCAAACAGTGGAAGATTCTTATCAGATGGCTCTGAAAGTTGAAGAGAAGCTGAGCCGAAAATAGAGTCAGAGGGGCCGAGGCAGAAGTCATCCCATAGGCAAAGCAGTTGCCCAGGATAAATACCAGAAGCCCAAGGAGGAATGGAAGAAACCTCAGACTCGAGTTGAGAGAGGTGAAACCTCACAGAGAGGACCATATGTTGAACAGAGAGGAATGCATAATGAGCAAAGAATAGATTATGCTGACAATAACACTTTTCCTCGTACTAGAGGTAGAGGAAGAGGAAGAGGTAGAGTAATAACATGCTTCACATGTGGAAAGAATGGGCACAAGTTTTACGAGTGTCCAGAGAAAAAGAAGGACATTAGAGAAGCTCACATCACCGAGGCACAGAGGTGGGATGTTGAGGCAGAAGATGTTTAAGGTGGAAGATCGTTGATGATGCGAAAAGTCCTTTTGACACCCGAGAAGGAGGTGGAGAGTTCAGTCCAAAGGACCAGACTTTTCAGGACTGCTTGTAAGACCAAGGATAGGGTATGAAAGGTCATTGTAGACAGTGGTAGCATGGATAATCTTGTATCTATAGAGATGGTAGAGAAGCTGGAGCTGGAGACGACTAATCATCCAAGCCCATACAGAGTTTCATGGCTACAGAAGGGAGACCAGGTAACTGTCACTAAACAATGTTTAGTTGAATTTAAGATAGGTTGATATGATGATAAAATCTTGTGTGATATCATTCCTATGGATGTTTGTCATCTATTGCTGGGTAGACCATGGAAATATGACAGGAATGTGATTCATGATGGATGAATGAACACATACACCCTAGAGAAGAATGGGAGGACACAAATGTTACTTCCAATTAAGGATAAGGAGGTGAAACCAGAAGTAAGCAACATAGTACTTCTCATGAGTGGGAAGGAACTTCTTACAGAGGTGAAGAAGAAGGAGGATCCACAGTTCATATTGGTCAGGAAGCCGAAGATTGTTCTGACTAGCACAAGAGTGGATGACTTACCAGAAGAAGTTCAGGAACTGCTGGGAGAGTTCGTTGATATAGTCATGGATGAATTACCTCGTTCGTTTCCATTGATTAGAAGTGTGAGTCATCATATTGATCTCATACCAGGAGCCAGTTTCCCAAACAAATCCATGTACAGATTGATGCCACAAGAGAATGAAGAGGTTAAGAGGCAAGTCCAGGATTTGTTGGACAAAGCTTTAGTCAGGGAAAGCTTGAGTCCATGTGTTGTTCCAACAGTACTCAGTCCGAAGAAAGACGAAGGTTGTAGGATGTGTACTGATTCAAGGGCGATTAATAAGATAACCATCATGTACAGATTTCCATTGCCGAGGATGGATGATCTAATGGATTTCTTGAGTGGAGAAAAATATTTTTCAAAGATTGATTTGAAAAGAGGTTATCATCAAATCCGCATGAGAGAAGGTGATGAATGGAAGACAACATTCAAAACAAACGAAGGGTTGTATGAATGGCTTGTTATGCCGTTTGGATTAACAAATGCACTGAGTACCTTCATGAGGTTGATGAACGAAGTCCTGAGGGAGTTCATCGGGAAATTTGTCATTGTGTATTTGGATGACATACTAGTTTACAGTAAGACAGTGGCAGAGAATCTGAAGCATTTGGCTACAGTGATTCAAAAACTACAGCAGGAGAAACTGTTGATAAATATGAAGAAATCCTCATTTATGAAGACAGAGCTCATTTACTTGGGGTTTGTTATTTCTGCAAATGAGTTGAGGATGGATCCAGATAAGGTGGAGGTGATCAAGAATTGGCCATCACCAAGGAATGTATTTGAGGTGAGAAGTTTCCATGGATTGGCTAGTTTCTACCGAAAGTTCATCAGGAATTTTAGTGGAATTAGCGTAGCGATGATGGATACAGTGAAGAAAAGAC